>JAWWLV010000121.1:2636973-2897067 GCA_035041135.1 Platyrinchus mystaceus
CGCTTTTCCCCGCCATGCTCTTTGCCCCTCACACTCTTTGCCCCTCACGCCTTTTCCGCCTCAAGCTTTTCCCCCTCATTTTTTTTTCCCCTGACCATTTTCCCCTTCACACCTCACTGCCAGCTGTGCCACTTTGCCTGCTCCTACCCCACTGCCCTGAGGTTCCCCTGCCATGACTGAGGGGTCTGGCTGTGCCCGGCAGTGCAGCCCTTGGAATTGGCAGGACAACCCCAGCCTCTCCACACGGAGTGACCGATGCCAGGGCCCCCATAGCCTGTATGGCCACAGGTGACTTTGATGAGCTATGTGGGAAAAGGGCGGCTTCTTTGAGAAGAAACCCTCTGGGCTGGTGCCATGGCCATTCTCCCCGAAGTGCAGAAAAGCCGTGGTTGTGAAGTGAGGTGGCTTCTTTGGGCATCCCCTGCTGCAGATGGTGAGCTGAGGAGTGAAACCTTTCAAATCAAATCTGTGAATTCAGCTTTTATCACCAAAGTCCATCAGTTCAGCTCTAACAGCAATTTCCGGGTGAGGAGTGACTTTGGCTGGTCATAGGGACATCGGAGCAGGGCTGGTTTGCCACGGCGACCAGGTGTGCATGACCTCTGGGAGGGAACAGAGGGGCCCTTTTATATTTCTTATGTTATTTTATCTTGTGAATCAGGTTTAGCCTCTTTTGTTGCCAGAGCATGGGATCCTGAGGATCCTCTGCTCCTGGCACCTCCAGAAATTGAATTTCTGCTGAGCGAATCCCTGACACATTCAGTCCCATGTACAGAGCCCCTTTCATGAGGGCAGTTGTAGGCAAATGCCTGCTGAGGGGCTTTCCTCCTGCTTAATAGAGATTTCCAGGCATGGAAATCTCCTCATTCCCTCACACATGTGGCATGAGGGCACCCACGCATGCCTGAGCACAAGTATTGTATTTGCACAGCACTTACCTGCCAGAAAACTGCTTATTTTTGCAGCTCCCTCTCTTCTGAACTCCCTCTGTACTGCTGCCTTCCCTTGCCACGGACACGCATTAACTCCCTGTATCAGCCGTTGGGAGTGATGTGTGCAGAACGAACATCTGTATTAAGTTTGCAGAGCTAGTCAAAATGTTTACCAGGACTATTTAATAGGGAGATCAATAGCAAGTGCCTCTCTGTTTGTTTTAACAAAACAAAATTGGTTGCAGAGCAAAACCTTTCTAGAACAACAACAACAACAACAAAACCCCAACCCTGGCATTAGTCCAGCTCAGTGTAACAACACAGGAGAAAAGGGCATTCCTGAGTACTTGCTCAGATTTATTTTCATTATGCAGTTATTAGGGTAAGGGAGCATTAGGTGGCTGTTGTCACTGGGAGACCCTCTCCCTATAAAGACTGCGTGCTCGGCAGTTCGTTTGGAGCTGTACTGATTTATGGCTGTCAGCTCCTGCCTGACAGTGTCCTGACAAGTTCTGCTGGTGGAAACTTGTTCAAGCTTGAAGTGACACTTCTGTGCTGCTGGTTTTCCTTCCCCAGAGAGGAAACTGCTCTCGACCATCCCGATTTCGGTGTCATGCTGAATTCCCTCTAAGTGTGTTTTCTTGCCTGGGGTTTGACTTGCTACTGGAAGCCAATATATTAAATCACTTCCCCAAATTACCATATTGGCTCCTTGCTTGGGGGCTGTTTACTGTAGGTTTCAGACCACTGGTTGGCCCACGTAATGCCTGATTTGGAAACTGGTATCATCTCCAGTTGGTAGCTGACAAATTCTGTCAGTTTGAGTCTGGCACAAAATATCAACGGAACGTGGGGAAATGGGGGAAAAAGGATTATTTTCCGTTTTCCGGAAGATAGCTGCAAAAGGCTGTTTCACTACATGTATGCAAAATAGGTATTAGCTGTTCTTTGGGAAAAAAAAAAAATTGAATTTTGAAATCTTGCCTTGTTGTAAGTAAGAGTGGTAACCCCTCCCAATTTGCAATCCCTGATCTTCCTAAAATATATCCACGTGCTTAAATTTAAGCACTTGTGTTTAAACATGCCCCTTAATAATTAGAAGACTGGATTTATACCCTAACTTTCCAGACAGCTGGTAGGTTTGTACCGTCATCTTCACCTCCTAAAATGTTGTGATGTAGCAAATTAGCCATTTCTCACCATTTATTCTGAAGAACAGAAATAAGTGAAATCTGTCTCTGAACATTAGTGCTGCAGGCATGTGAAATACATGGTAGTCTATATGGCAGCAACCAAATAAATATGTTTTGCAGCTTTTAGGTGAGAAGGTGGGAAAGAAAATAGAGAAGGAGGAGCTAAATATTCTGGCATATATTATGTGTGAAACATGGGGAAGACTCCAGAAAAAAACTTAGGAGATATGAATCACCGACTGTGGAAGAGAAAGAGACATGGCAGAAGCCTTTGAGTGCATTTGTCCCATTTCAAGTATCTTTTTAAAATGCAAACCAGTTGCAGTTTTTGAGCTTTCCTGTGCTGTAAACTGCACCACAATCCCTCCAGTAAATAGTTTCAGTGATAAATTAGCTCTTTGCCCAAGTTGTGCTTTCTCTGACTGCAGCTTCCAGCATCGGGTCTTTTGACAACTTTGTCTCCCAGAAGGAAGTGTCCCATTGTATTTACTTTTTGTGACCTGTGCCACCATAAACTGTGATCGAAACCCTCTGTCACCTTTTCTTTGATAAGCTGAAGGGACAGAGGGCTGTGAGTTGTTCATGATAAGGCATGTTTTCTAGTGCTCTCCCCATTCTTTTTCCTCTTTGAATCCTTTACAATTAACCAATTTCCCGCTTGAACTTTTGCCTCCGGGGCTGTCTCTGTATTCCTGTAGCAGTTGCACCTTTGCCAAAGGCACAGGCAGGATAACGTCTCTATTCTTCCTTGAAACTCTTCTCTGTGTACCTGAGGTCTGCGCTGGGCTTTGTGGCTGCGAACAGAGATTTTATGATCAGCTCATATAACCATTATTTTGGTGTGGTTCGGGGTAGGGGTGGTGGATCCCTCTTGGTTCCTGGTTGGATGACGCTGTTTTGTCGAGGTGCACATCATTTGTTTTAGTTTGCCAAGTGGTTCAGCGTGCTTTGTGTGCTCTTTGATCGAGCTCTCCTGCAGTCTCCCTGTCACCTGCAGACTTTATTAATAATGATTTTATTCTGGGTTTTTTTCAATCATTGATTTATTATGTTAAATAGCATGAGACTGAGGACTGGTGCTGCTGGCCCAGTTAAAACTATCCCTACTCAATTTTCAGACTTCTATTCACGGTTACATTTTTCAATCTAAGGTGCCAGTTTTAATCCATTTTAATTTGTTTAGTTTATATCATTCTACCTACTGAGTCAAAACAGCATGGAGAATCTGATCACATGCCTTACAAACTTAAGTGCAGCATACCGACATTATCACCCTTATCAACCTGATCTGTGCCCTCAGTTAAAAAAAAATCCTGATGAAAATGTACTTCCTGTAAACCCACACTGCTGGAAGATATTTGGGTTTGCTCCTTTTGTATTGTAATACATAATTTTTGGGTTAACTGTCCATTGCCTTACCCAAAGATCCAACTGACAGTCCTTGCAGTACCTGGAGGACCCATCTGCTTGTTTTAAATTTTGGAGAAGTGCTACTTTGCTTTGGTCTTCCAGAGCACTGTAAGTCCCATGATGTCCCTGTGGGGTGGAGAGCTTCTATGCCCATTCTTTGCACATTTTCCAACTGACTGACTTCAAAATATCTGTCTTTTCTAGATACTGTTTTAAAGTCCTTTGAGTCATTGCTGAGATTGAGTGTGATTCATTATTTTGAGACAATATGCATATAAAATCTATTTCCCAAATATGGAAGACAGGTATGCATTGAATTCTTATATGTTTTCCTCATTATTATTACATTTTTACTATTTTTCTCCAGTAACAGATGACAACATTTTTGTTCTCAATATGCTTTTAAAAGTCCCAAATACCCTTTCCCCATTGATTTCTCTTTTTTCCCTTTCTGGCTCCCTTTGTCAAATTCCTACAGCTATTAGCTTTTGGTTTATAATTGTTATTATCAGTTTTCCTTTATATCATTAGTGCTTTGTGTTGAAACAAATGTGTTTTCGTTCTGTGTCTACTTTTAAACTGAAAGCAATTTTTAAATACTGTCAGTTTCTGTCTTGGTTGTGAAATTGTGGCCTTTGAAATCTATGAATGTATTCCTAAGACTTTTCTGATTATGAAAAAGGCTCCTCTCTAGCTGATATTGCTCATAATTATTTCAGTATTGTGAAAATGATTTTTGTCCAGCAGCAGTTATGTGAATGTACAGACCAGAACATCCATAAACACACACATTCCTTTGGACTCGATTCTGTATGTTGACAACAAATATGATCGAGCCATGATCACTGGCATTTGAGTAACCATTAATTTTTAACATCTGGGATCAGTTCCTCTGGATCTGTCATTAGGCAGTCTACCCCAAGCTGGGTTGAGTTAAGAAATTGGCTGCCTGTAATTTTTGAAATTCTGAGGACTTTTTAGTGCTGGTAGCCTGAGAACACCAGCATATGCCATTCAGATTGAAGTCCCATATGTTAACACAGCTTTTTTTATCAACACATGATAAATAAGTCTTTAAAGAAGCTGGTCATCCTGTTTTTTACGCTGTTTTGGTGGTGTGTAGCAGGCACCAAGTAGCTCACGGCCTTCTAGCATGTTTGTAAGAACACAGACCTACCAGCAGTCGAAATCTTTTACATCTGATTTGCACAGACTTGCAGAGGTCATGAGATTTTGAGGCAGAGTACCACCTCCTTTCTTCTTTGCTCGCTTGAGCCCTCTGAGTTGGCTTGTAACTATTCATGTTTACGTTCTGATCATGTGAGTTTCCCCAGTAATATCAACGAAGTCGAATTTATGCCCATAAATCAGCAATTCTAATTCCTCTCGTTTATTATCCGACTTCTAGCAGAAGTGTACAAGCGATTAAACCATTTCATCCTTTTGTGTAAGTGGATGCTTTTGCAGTTTTGTTCTCAACAACATGTTTTAGAACTGCAACCAAAACCCTCACACCACTTGCCCAGGCAGTGATTACATATGCAGAATTTTCTGATCATAGGGCAGGAGGAGCCTTGTAAGATCTCATATATACACTGGCATCTGCTCAATTTGGCCAACTACCTCTGCAGAGATATTTCCTACAACTTCCTTGACAGGGATGCACTCTCTGCCTATTCCTACAATCTTGTCTTGGTCCTTCACATAATCTTCCAAACCAGTGGGTAAGAATTTCCCCAATTTTCTGCCTTGTCTAGTCCCTGTGAGACCATTTTCACGCTTTCCCGCGGGAGTAGCTATGTTTCTTAAGGAAGATTGTTCAGAACTGCTATACTTTGTTCTTTGTTACATCTGTGATTGCACTTCCAAACCACAGTTTTGTTTCTTTTAGCTTCATTGCCACTTGCACATTGCTCTCAGAAGGTGAGAAAATGGAGCCCGTGCACTCCAGCTCAGAGCCACGCTCACGCTGCCAGCCAGCCCTGCCTTCCTGTCCTCTGAAAATGGGAGTTTCTCAGATGCCTTCTTCAGACTTGCTCTGAAATCTCTCTGTTGGCTGGTTCTCTTTGCCTTCTCCAGAGTCTGCCTGGCAACTGATGGATAGAGTAATGGGAGATCCTTAGTGCCAGCCTGCCGCCCCCTCAGCGACAGGTCAGTCAAGTCTGACTGATTAAAAAACCCAAGGACTTGAGACAGGAGCCCCTCACATGAAAAAAACCGCCAAGCTGGCGCTGGCATCCCTTATCAAGCCTGTTTGAAGGTCCCACATCCCCTGTCCTGTGGCCAAGCTCAACAATCAACAGGGTCAGGCATATGGCTTATCAAGGTTTGTAATCCAGAGCCTGTGCTGTCTCCTCTGAAACACCCCAGTTAACAGCTCCTGAGGCAGGAGGAGACATGGAGCTTGCCATGACAAACTGAAGTGGCCCTTACCAGGTTATCCACCGCGGGAATGTTGAAGAAAAAAGAATGATTTTGCATCTGTCCCTTTGGAAGGACATTCCCCCATAGTTAGCCCGGCAGATGACTTCCCAGGAGCTCCCTTCAAGTGGTAAATCGAGCTGTCGCCAGCTTCAACAGCCTGAAGGGGATGGGACCGGTGACAAATACATTACAAAGGGCCAAGTTAACTCTAATTGTGCTTTGTTTAATGGGATCGTTAAAGCAGCTAACTAGCCCTTAAGTGGCTGTTTGTGGGGGTCCCACCCCTCAAACACGACCCTGGTGAAGGACTGCTGTGGTCCCCATTCAGAGCTCAGGACTGCGCCTCTCTGATGCTGAGCTCTGCCTTTTCCACCAGGTTTCCTGCACGCTGTGAAATTATATGGATCAGGCAAGCACCGGGGAGTGCTTTCTTCTCACCTGGCTCCCACTTGCCTACCTGCCTTTTAGGATGACCCTGAACAGACCCACAGGAGCAGCAGAGTTCGGGCTTTACATCCAGGCGTGGTGCACAGGCTCCTTGAAATGCCAGAGCAACGGTAAGGGCATATAAAAAACAGAGAAAAAGACAACTGCTTGACATCATCCTGTTCCCTGATAGGATTCCTTTCTGCATTGCCTGCCTTTCCAGTAGGCACTTGGCAGGGTGACATGAAAAGTGCTGCCCTTCAGATGGATGGCTGGGGCACCCACTGGCATCCTGAGGCACGGCCAGTCTCCAGGTGCCCTATGCCTTCTTTTCCTGTACATTCATTTCTCCCTCTCTTTTTTATTTATTTATTTTCACCTTTTTTTTTTTCCTTATTGTGTCCCTACCTATATATTTTTTAATCTTGTCTGCATCAGTGATGCCTGCGGGCAAAGCCTCCAGGGTTAGGCACAGCAGGAAGAGGTGTGACCAGTAATCCCTTTGCTCTGGAATTCCTGCTGCAGCCAGAGGCACACACGCCACTGGCTGAGGAAGTCCCAGGGGCTGAACACGATTTTATTCTCGGGGTGCTGCTCACAGATGCTTGTGAGCGAGGTACACACCTCTCTTCCTCTCGAGTGCACATTGCTTTCTCTTTCTAAGTGATGGTTGTGTTTGGACCCGTGCCGTGGGGAATATATCTCGGTATGAAAATATCCATCCCTTTCAAAAGGCAGAGGATCATATTTCTTTTAAATCATACCTCAATCAATCTGTGAAAACCTGAAATATATCTGGACAAATCGAATTTATGTGAAACAAGGAAAAAAATACGGCAATTTTGGGGGTATTAAATTGAAAGTTCAATGTAGTTGTTCTTGGGCTAACTGGTGCTTGGGAAAATGGGGTTTAGATCGTTTGCAGAGATTCCCCTTTCTTTGCTGACAGTCAGAGAAAAGGGGCAAGAGGCTATTGCTTGTGTTTATTCCTAAAGCAAATCACAGTTGATAGGTTCAACTTTAGACCGATCGGCCTTGACAAGTTTCCCTGCAATTCTTTCTTGTGTGCAGTTTTAGAAATCTTTGAACAGCGAGAAGCACAAAAGGTAGAAAGTTAACAAGACTCCACGGGGCTGTGAGATGGTACCTGACAAGGGAGGAGAGGTGCTCCTGTGACTAAAATAGGCGACACAGAAGGTGGTTTTGCACTTGTCTGAGAAATTGGGAATCTTGTTACGGGCTAGGAAGGTCTGGTCTGCTCAGACATAGTGTTCATAGCAAAAGGTTTGGTTTCATTAGCTGAATGTTTTCAGGGTGTTTCTTATCATTTTCAAATGTGTAATTTTTAAGTGTGTTTATTCTGAGAAGTCAGCACTACAGCTCAGGTATTTTGCTGGTGAATTGGGACATGGTTTTGACTCTATTTGTGGTTATGAAACAATTGCTGGTTGGTGGGTTAAGAAAAGCTTTGGCACAGCAAGGAAAAGATGTCCTTTTCCACCATCCATCTCACTTGAAAGAACTTGAGGTTTCTGCTTTTGCTCTCCAAACCTGTGCAGATAATTAGTATCAATGATTTGTCCTTAGAGAAGCAGCTTTGGCCTTGCATTTCAGAGAGAAATGTGGTTATTTTAGACTT
Source organism: Platyrinchus mystaceus (assembly GCA_035041135.1). NCBI lineage: Eukaryota > Metazoa > Chordata > Aves > Passeriformes > Tyrannidae > Platyrinchus > Platyrinchus mystaceus. Next base: position 2,644,998 of record JAWWLV010000121.1, read on the forward strand.
AGTGAGTGTGCTTTAGGTTTTGATCCGTAGCTTTGGTTTTCTTGTTGTTTGTATTGATTGTTTCAATTTGTATGCTGTTTTGCTCTGTGAGTTGTTGATCTGTTTTGTTTCTATTCTGTTTTTCAATGGCCACAGGTTTCTAATTTTCTGCTTTCTTCTTAGACTTTTAGGTTTTAATTCAATGCATGTTTTCCAGGGTATATCTCTCTCACTTCGGCAAAGCTGTTGTATGATTGTGTTGCTTGCCTCTTCCTTCCTAGAGACAATGTTAACAGATATCATGGGAGAGATATCACCCTCCTCCCCCTAAATTTTATATGGAGCACTGCACTTAAGTCAGAAGTCGTATTCCCTTGCCTGTGGATTTTCCTTTGCTGGAAGGGCCAATTCGTAAAGCAGATGGGAACTGTCAGCTTTGTGTTTCTTGGGAATATGTTCCAAAATATATCCTTTACCATGGTATCTTTTGCAAGGCACTGATGTAGTGAGAAACACTGGGATATTAAAATCCAGTTAATGGAAAACCATTAATGCTCTGACTGGAAAGAGTGGAAAACCCTTTGAAAATCCTCCTGGCTTAATAATCCTTTGGTGAGAGGCCAGTGCAAGGGGACTTTCCTTCTCTCCTCTGTGGCCCTGGCATCATTCCTGGGTACCTCCACAGGAGAAGCTTTACTGCTCGAGATCCTCAGCTTTTTGGGAATAAGTGCAGATGGTGTGTCAGGAAAGAAGTGTGGAACACAACACATGTGGCTCTGGGGGAGAAGGAGTTTGAAAGAGGAGGGAAATGCCCCTGGAGCATGAGGCTATTGGCTGGTGCTCTGGTGTTCCCATTCCTCCCCATTCTTCTGAACTGTTTTGAAACTCTCCAGATTCTCCCGGAGGGTGCAGAGCAAATGGCATTACCTCTGCCAGTGTACAGTTCTGAGTCCAGTTAAACCAGTGTTTGGTCAGAAAAAGGGCTGGCTCTTTTAAAGCCTGTTATCCTGCACATTGGCAGAAAGGCAGGCAGCATTCGCAGCCCGCCTATTCCACCAGCATTTGCGAGAACATTTTGCTCTCTGGCCGTGAATTTAAAAAAAGGTGTGCCACAATTGACATTATCCCACTCTACAGGAACCAAGGGGCTTGAGAATACTTTAAAAACCAACTGATGGAAATCTGGAAGCACCAGTTCTCCAGCGAGTGCCTGTTGGGCAGAGGCACCGCGTGCGTGTGCGTGTGCATGGATGGGCTCTCTGCTTTTTTAAAACCTTTGGAGTGAGTTTTTTGGATACTTCAGACGTCCCTTTTTCTCACCCTCAGATTGTTCGCCGCCTCCCCAGCAGAGTGACATATTGTTTGCAGTGGAATTTGACAGGCTCAGATGGCAGTAGCTGCTGCAAGATTTTTTAGTTCTTGTTGGTGCTACGACAGGTCTCAACAAATTCCCTCGCCCACTCGCCCGTGGTGCATAAGAAACTTTCTCTAAGTGCGAGGGGAGCTTGCCCATCAGTTTTGTCAAAATCTCAGCTTTCCTTTAAGCATGATGCAGAAATTCTGGCTTTCTGGATGTGACACAGATCTGCTCTACGGCAGTGGTGTTTGCAGATTCAGGAAGGCAGACAGACAAAGGCAAGTGAAACGTGAGCTCCCAAATAACCCTGTCTTGGCTTTGTGATGGAAGTGAACTACCTTGGGTGTGTGCTGAGAAGAGGCTGTGAATTTCTGCTGAGGACATCTGGCCCCGTTCCCTGTGCTTTGTTCGGTGCCCCTGTGTAAGTCCATCCTTTCCCTTTCTGTGTGTTTGCTACGTACACAGGTGAGAGATCTGCAAATCCACCCATCCTGCCCCAAATACCCAGGAGGAGACATCAGTGGCTGCAACAGAAACCTGTGAGCTAGCTGGTCACCCACTTCTGTGTATGATGGTGTTTCTGCTGGCCACCTGCAGGTATCCTCTTTAGGATGAGCTGAAATTCACCCTGAAAGACCCTTCTTTTGTCTACTGTGTCTGCAGGTGACTCCTGCTGACTGGCTCAAGGGGACAGGGGAGTCCTCCCGTGCAACCTCTGTCTAAGAGGAGCCACCCTGGGCCTGGCATCACTTCAGAGTGGGACTGCTCAGGGTGACAATGTCAGGCATGGCTCTTACTCTGGGAAGAGATGCTGTGGACGTCTCTGTGTCTCTTGTATCCCTGCAAGAGCGAGGGCATTCCAACCAAGCAAGCCATAAGTATTTCATGTTTGATTTAGGCTCAGCCTCATAAGGTTATTTTCAGGCAGCAGTCCTGAGGCCATCCCACTCGCAGGCCTTTCCTTGGCATAAACAGCATTAGCCTGAGGGTGGCCCTCATCTGTGCCAGCTGCCCACAGCCACGGCAGCAGGAAATCAATGGGGCGTGGGGATATCCCCGCCACCGCGCTCCGCCGCTAATAGCTGTGGTGGTGTAGGAGTCCCTGTGGCATTTCCACATTACCTGGAGATTTCCCAAGGCAGGAGAAATCCTAAGGATAATTAAGCCTGTTTTATTTAGGGCTGAGCTGAGCCATCAAAGTGGCATAAAGCAGCCTAAATGGACCAGAGGATCTGGCACCTTATGTGAAAACTAATCATTTTCTGAGGTGGTCTGATAATTTCTGAGGAGGATATAAAATAACTCACACCCACATGTAGCTTTTAATGAGTAGAAAGGCCTCTCTACTGCATGTTCTGGAATTGTACTCTTTTTTTTAAAAAAGAAGTGCCCAGAGATGTTTGCATGTAACAAAGCAAGAGGGAGACTGTGGCAGGAGCAGGAGCTTGGGGCAGTGTCTTTGTTGCTGTTTTCATCAGGGTTAAGGGCTCAGTGACCATTTGGAAACCTTTTATGGGCAAACTGGCTAGCAGCCAGTACTGCAAATTTGCACTCCTGACTTTTTGATTAGTCAGTAGTCCATCAACAGCAGTAGAAACCTGAGAAACATTTGCAGCTAACCACGTGAAAAGCAGGTGTAATAAATCAGGTTGTTCAGGTTTAGTCCCAACTGGGAAATGTGGGGATGGAGGTAGAAATCATTCCTGCTCCTTTTGTGGTGTATCAGAATACCTGCTGCATCGTGCCTTACCCCAGTCCCTCTTTCCAGCAAGATTTCAGTTTATTCCCATCGGGAAATCGCAGATTTCCAACTATTTCTTTTAAGATTCACAGTGAAATTGTGTGAATGACGACCATTCATCCATCTCATTGCAGGATCAGGACCACAGCATGGTCTTTTTAAGTTTAAGGAGTGAGCCCTTAATTGCTGCTGACTGTGCTAAGTGGAAGGAGCTCCCTCTGTGCCAGTGCCCCGACAGCAGCAGAGGCATCTTTTCTATTTATTTGCCTCTGTCCTTTGGGGACATGGAGTGGGGGCAGCATTGGTGACGGTGGGGGGGGACCTGAGTTCTGCTCCCTGGCTCCTGCCATGCCTGTGCCCAGGCTTTTCCCGGGAGCAAATCAGCAGAGCTGGTGACAGCAGAAGCCATGAAAAGACTGTGGCAGATGTGAGCCTGCTCTCTAATACTCTATGAATACTGAATCTGCTTTTTTTTTTTTTTTTTCCAGGGGGAGGGTGGCTCTGTCTGTGTTGTTGCTTGTTATTTATCACATTAGGGTATACACAACATTGAAGTGTGTGGTGTTGATAATAAAAGTGGCAAAGGTGCATCCTGGGAGATATGTTCTGTCAGAGGAGATACAACAAGAGTGGACAAGAAAGTGGGATGGAAGTGTTGATGCTGTGAAGGCAGATCTGTGTTACAGGCCACATAAGAGCTTCAGGAGCATGTTTTAATGATTTCTTTTTTTCTTTTTGGGTGGACTACCGAACCAAAATGGTCTGGTAGTTGTGGACCACAATTTTGTAATGGCTGCACAAGAATTCTCTCTTCCCCAGTGTATGACATTTTAGTATTAAACAAAATGTCCCTGTGTCCCTGAAGATGAACACGAGTTGCCATCAGATTTAGAAATTAATTTCAGGAAAAATTCAGGAAAAACTGCAGGATGTGTCTTGCAGTTGCAGGAAATGGCAATTCACGGTGCTGTGAGAAGGAGGGTGGATGGGACAGGTGTCACCGAGGGGACACCTCACCTTCCCCTCCCCATCAACTTACATCCAGCCTGAACATCAGGGCCATATAATAACTTATTACTGCCTTTGCCTTTGCTGTTAGTGGGGCTGTAGTTAAACAGACACCTTCAGGCTCTAGCCCAGCAGTTCAATTGCTTTCCCAGGTATTAAAATAACAAAAGAAACAGAAACTACTGAAAGAGGAAGAAGAAAGCAGAGCCCTTCAACACCCCCAGCATCTGGCAGGCAGCAAGAGCAGGCACATCCAGGGATGGTGCTCAGTGCTGTGAGTTGTCAGTGGCGGGTATTTGACAAAAACTCTTTTTTATAGCAGTTTTAAGAAAAATTTAGTAATAACCAAGCAAACTGCTGAAACCAACTGAGCTGAACAAGGGAATAACAACAAAACAAAAAGCCCAGTGTGTGTCTGTTGCCTGGGGCAAGCTACAGCTGATGGATAAAGTGACAGACGAATCCTTCCCTCATTTCCATTTTAATCTCTGTCTACTAATTGTCATCAATATCATCAGGGTCACTAGACCACTAGTGCGAGTCTGCAACCTTCCGCAGGAACCGAGGCTTTATGCCTGCCTGGCCCCCAGGGCTTTGCCCCTGTGCTAACCCAGGCTGGACTGGGGGATGCCTGGGAGCGGGAGGAAGGGCCCTTGGAGGTGAGGTGGGTGATGTTTCCCAGCCCCATGCAGGAGAGGCTACTTGTAGTGTCCCAGCATAAAAAGGCAGGACAATTGCAGCCCTCTTTGAAATTAAAGTTATTTACACTCCCTTTATGCCCAGGCCAGGATTTGGAAAAAGGGCAGCTGGGAACCCAGCTCCCATTGGAAGAGAGGTCTCATACTGACTCTTAAATCAATGACTGTGTGATGAAAGCACTCTTTGGATCAGACCCAAGGAGGACAGAGTCACAGCTTTTTTTCGGTTCTCTGCCTGGTGGTTTCTCCTCCCTTCCTTACTACGGTATGTGGGTATGTGTAACACACACTAGGCACCACAAGGGTACTCAGGAGGGTCTCTCCTGGTGACCAATCAGGCAGTCCCTAGGAATTTTGTCCCATCGTCCCTGTGCCCAGGAAAGGCACCGGCAAAGTGTTGTAAAGGTAATGTTTAACCCAGGGACTCCAAGCCAAATCCCGGCCTCTGCGCACAGCTTGAGCACAAATTGTGCCCATGGCAACTACGCAGCGACTCGCTTGGTTGGAAACCTCCCATCCCCACTTGGAGGCAGCCATGTGGTCCTCTGCCTCAGCTGCTAAAAAGTAATAGATTTTTGGCATTAACTCTGTACCTTTACCCTGCACCAAATCCTCCCTGCTTTATGGGTACTATGTGTCCGTGGGATTTGAACAGGGCTCTGGGTTTGCTCTGTTGAACTGCTCCCTCATAACAATTTTCAGCCTTTGTGTTCCCTTCCCAAAGTCTCAACATCACTTGGATGGTACCATCTCCATCCCATCTCCAAATCTCCCTCATCTCCTGAATACACTTAGACTTCCCAAATACTCTGCCTGCAATCTTTCATTGGCAGATCAGCTTCTTATTCCATCTCCCACGAGGTAACCATTTCTTGAACAGGAGATGTGAGGATAAAAACGGACTTTTCTCTGTTTTGCTGTTGATTTGGGCTGTAATGAGTTCAGTAGCTGCAGTTAACTCCTCCGTTCATGTAGCTGGTGACAAGGGCTCTGCAGGCTCTGAAGCACATCTGTCCTTTCACCTGAGATTGGGATGCTTTTGGGATGTTTTAGGATGCTGTGTGGTTTTGAGGTTCCACATGTGCAAGATGGTGCATCTGTTGCTTGGGGGGAGACAGCCATGGTCCTGGAGAGGGTCACCTTGTCCCCAAGGTGGTCCTCCTTGGCTTGCTATTCCATTGCTATTGCTTTTCTAGTTACCCAGTGAATTAGGAAGGGACTGTTGCAATATTAGAATGCAAGTGTGTGTACCCCTGTGACTGTGTGGGATTTTAGCACTGTGGTGTGCTGCAGATGTGTAAGGAATGGTTGATGCCACCTCGTTGTTTGTGTTCTCCTGAGTGATTCGCCGCCAGCTCTGTGACCGGGGTAGGGAGAGGCAGAGAGGCAACGAAAAAATTACTCTGCGAAGCCGTCTGCTGCAAATCTTCCCAGGGGAAGATTTGGAATCCCCCTGCTCCCACCATCAAAATCTTCAGAGGCCCCGTGCCCTGTAAGCCGCAGTCCCTGCGGCTGCAACTCCAGATCTTTGGAGCTTATTGGTAACATATTTGCAAAGCTGCCCTGCTGTGATCACTGATCTCTGCCAGCTTAAATTTGGGAAAATGCTTTACACAGCCTTTCCTCTCCCCTCCTTCAATCCCTGCAGGTCTATATACAAGAAAAGAAAGATTTAGTGTTTGAGCATAAGCACTGGTCAGCCAATCTGCGGCGCATCTTCTTGAAAACCCAAAACAGGTGCTCTTGGGCCATCAAAGTCTTGAAGCAGTTAAACTTCCTTTCACCTCTGTTGCAGTTCCTTTAAAAGAAATAGAGAGATCTTCAAAAGGTGGAAGGGTGGCAGGCCAGAAACGTAAAGCGTGTGCAATCACTCAGATACAAGTGGCACCACTAAAAATTGCCTTCATATATCAGCTTATGGTTTACACACTGTGGCAGAAAGGACGCTAAAAGGTCAGCAGAAAAAAAATATATATGTCAAGCCTGGAGCTGTGACTCCAAAGGTGTGGAAAGACATGATCTGAGAAGGGTTCTAGAGGGACTGGATAAGTGCTTGATATGGCAGGATTTTTTATTTTATTTTATTTTATTTTTTGCAAGGGAGCTGCTTGCAAACGTCAGCACAGAAGCCAAGGTATATACTCGCAGTAACCTCTTGCTACGACCCCTGGTGACAAGACGGATAGTTCCATTCATCTGTGGGTGAGCAGCAGAGGCTCTCTGCATTTTTTACTTGAAGCCCTGGATGAATTTGTTTGTGGAGGGGAATGTCACCGTTGTGAATGCTCTGATCACTCATGTGCCCATAGTGAAGTCGGTGGTAGGGAAGCGGGAGGGGGGGGGAGAAGAGGGGAGGCAGAGCAAGGAGGAAAGCAAGCTTCTCTCTGGGGGTCTCGGGGATGCCAGCTTATATCCAGCACAACATCTCCAACCAAACATTAATGGAAGATGTGACTTCGAAACACAGGGATCAGCAAATATGCCGTAAATTAATAATGTGCCCTTTTAGTAGCAATTGCTTTATGAAAATCGGTAGGGCTTTTTTTCCCCCCCTCTCCTTGTAGAAATAGCTCTGAAATAAGTGGGTCTCACTGGAGTTTTGTTTAAGACTGACCCCTTACTTTATTAACCGTGTAACATTTTAAGGTTGTTTTTTCCTCTCTGTCTCCTCCAGCAAGTCTCTATTGATCACTGTTTACAGTTATAATCCCTTTCAAATTTATCATCCATGACTAACACCACACGTATTGATTGGTGCTGACGGATGTCCCTGTATGGTGTATACCCACAGTGATTCTGGCCAGTGAAGTACAGTAGATATATATTTTTTTTTTCCTCTCCTTCATTTGCTTTTTATAGCTTTCTGCTCCCTCCCTTTTGTTCTCAGTCTGACTAACCTATTTCACACAAACACCGTGGGATTAACATGTCTAAATTTAGGACAATTTCTTCATTCCTGATGAGGTCTTGGGAACAGGAAGGAAAAGAAAGGGTAGTGGCGCGGTTTGGGTTTTGTTGTTGTTTTTTTCCTCAACTGGGAAGCTCCTGGAAGAAGACAGGCCCTATAGGAGATCAGATTTATGAGGGACATCCACATGTCTTAACCTAAAGCCTAAAGTAACAAAGATGTAAGGGCTAGTTTTTTTAGGGACAAATTAGATGTCACTGGTGACTAAGGACAAGGTGTCCGAAATCTGGACTATAAATGGAGTCATTTGTCAACAATGCATTTTTGCTTGCCTACTGCAACATTTCCTCCATCTCTTGCTGGCCAGAAATAGAGCTTAAGGTCAATCTCTTTTCTCAGCCACCTTGATTTAACTTGAATTTACAAACTTAAAAACAAATAAATAAACAAACAAAAAACCCTCAGTCTCAAATGTTCTCAAGGATTTTGGTACAGTAGCAGCATATAATTTTTGTCACTTAAGGTATTGTTTTGTTCTTGTTAGCCCAAAGGTGTGAACTTCACCTTTTGAGGCCTGTGTTCCTTTCAGATTTTAATAATCCATTTGTAACTTTTTTTTTTGTGCTTTATGCAACGGTTTAAATACATGTTCTTGTACATGTGTTTTATTTGGGTGTAATAAGGCAGCAAGTATAAGACAGAGTCGTTAAACCTCAGTAAAAACATTTTTTAATAATAATTTGGCATTTATTTAGTATAAAACCACTGTCTTATTAAATCTAACTCTTTAGATTTAATAGGATAGTTTATTGTATTATAGCATTATTACTACAGTGCTATAGTTATGGTTGAAAAGGCATTTTCATTATAAACTCCTGTTTGCAGGTGCTTATAACTTGCTGAACTACAGCACCTCTTTTATTTGAATGTGAAATCACTCACTGTACTTCTTAATTTTTTTCTTTCATCTCCTTCTCAGAGACAAGGACATTTAGATGTCAAAAATAAAACAAGAAAAGCAGCGGTTACTGAGGAGCAGCATTAGAGCTGAGAATTAAAATGCACCAAGGTAGGAGTTCAGACTTAGAGCTTTAGGAAACTCTGGACCTTGATCAAGTTGCTGCCTGGCCTCACTGTTTCCTGTGGCTTTATGGAAGAAATTGTCTTGTCCCCCAAGGCTCCTCAAAAGGCCCCTTGCTTGGGCCAACCACCTAAATGTGGCACAGGAACTCTTGGCTTTGTTTTCCTATGTTTGTCACCATGAAACTCAGAGATGTCACCCCTGAACTGGACCTTTTTCAGTGGAGGATAATGAAATATAAATCTCTGACTTAGCTAACATTTAAGCATGTAAGAGGCAAGTTGCCCCAGGGTACCCCACTAAAGCCTTCTGCCTAATCACTGAAAGGAAAACCGTGGCAGTGGTCTGTGCCATCCTTCATGGCATAGTTTACTCCTGTTCTTCTTCTAACTACCTGTAAAATGAGTAGGAATGCTGATATCTGAATATGTTCACAACTCAAAGTAAATCTTGTGTAGATGGAAGAGACCTGATCTCCCCTGAGTTTTCAGCTGTTACAGACTCGGGCAGATGCCGTGAAGGAGTTTATTTATGACCTTGAAACCAAATGTAGTGGAGGGTTGGTGGGTCATTAGTTTGCCCTGAGTTTGTTGTGTCCCTTTATGATCTGTTGGCTGAGGAAGAGCCAAAAAAAAGAGTAAATATATAGCTCTGTTCTCTGTGTGTGTGTGTTTCTCCTTCACCTTGAAGGCAAACAGGGTGAGGTGCTCAGGACTGGACCCAGGGTCAGTGTACTTACAGGGGATGAACTGGGTTAATTACCAGGTTTTATGATGAACAAACAGGACCTGCCTTCAGCAGGGCTGTCTCCAGGAAATGGGGCACTTTTTGATGCCGTGTCCAGGCTGTGCCTCTGAAAGGGTGACATCCACAGTGGCCACATGGGTTTACTCTGGTATCGCTGTGGCTGACCCTTGCAACATTACAGAGCTTTAGTAAATGTAATGTTTAATTGCTTTCTGGGCTGGGAACCACTTGTAAACAAACCTGAGCCTCAATGGAGGCTTTATAGTTAAATAAATAAATGCTGACAAAGAAAGACTGGAGACACAAAAAACCCAAACAGGAGCACAGCACTAAACTGCCCCATAAAACCTGTGTAAAGAGAGAGTGTTTCATGGTGTTGCAACAGCAGGTTTTTTGCTTTTCCACAGGCCAAGTCTGCACGTGGAATTGCTTCCCTTTATTTCAGTTCTGTCCCAGGAACTCCTGCTGGAGTGGCACTGAGCAGAGGGTAGGTTTGTTTGTTTGTTTGTTTGTTTTTAATTATCACCAGGCTTTGACAAATTTCTCCTTTGGTGGTGGGAAGATCCATGCAGGAAGAGGGACATGTGCCACTGTTACAAAGGGTGCAGCCTGTTCTTGCTGACGTAGAACTGGGGCTGAGCAGTAATTGCTAAGCAGAAAGTGGCTCTTTAAAAGCATACAGAGTTTTGGTAAATCTCTTCTGGGTCTAAGCAGCAATGCAATCCTCCTGCTTAGGCCTAAACATCAAGTCTTTCCTGGGAAGGCAAATACAGATCGGTGTAAATTCATCAAAACAGAGTTCTTTAAACAGCCAGGTCTCCTGCTCTTGTATAATCCATCATGGGCTTAGGAATACTAGTAATTTCCTCAAATGAAAAGTCTTTCCCTCTCCCACCTTCAGCTCTACCCAAAATAAAAGGGTTTATTTTGTGCTCTGCCCTGAAAGCCCTCACTGGAGCCATGGCAAGGCTGAAAATCAAGGATGTTTCTAGGAAAAACAGATAAATTAAGCAAGTTTTTGTGGCAGGACTTAATTTTCAGTAGATTATTCTCCCCATGCAGTTTTGCAGTATTGCAAAACCTTGTGTGAGGGCCTTTTAATGTTCCTCAAGTGCATGTCCAGTCCTTTTAATGTTTCTGGAGTGCATCTCCAGAAACCACAGTGGCAACAGTTGCCTTCATCCAAAAGAGAAACAAATGCAATTATTATATATCTTGAAGATACAAGAACTGGGAATTTTCTATTTTTACTTCTTATGAGAATCATTTAAAAATATCCACAGGTTCATTTTTGTGTAATATCATGTGACTTGGCATGCTTCAGATTGTAGTTAGTCACTTTTTGGTAAAATTCTCTTACGGAAAAATGTGTGCATGCCATTTTAAAATCATATTCAACCATATGGAAAAATCCTTTGCGCTTGCAAAATGTGGAAATCTGGTTAGAATCAGGCTAGTTTTATCTTAAAACCAGTCAATTTTGTTGGAAATGTAATTGGAGCAGAGCTTGGTTTTTGGAGGGAGAAATTCACGTAGCCTGGTGACATTTTCTGGCTGGGCAGACCTGTTTTGAAATTTGAAATAAAACACAAAAAAGGAGATGAAGTGAAACACCTCTCTTGGATTTTTTTTTCTGATAAGGAAGTCAACCCTGGACTTTCCATGGGCTTGGGATTGTCCTGTCACCAAGCTCAGAAATCTCCCGGGGTTTTGGACCAGTCCCAGCAGCTGAGGGAGGGTCTGGAAATACAGATATTAAACTGGGGACAGTGCAAATGTTGATTGGGAAAAGTGTGCAGAAGCTTGCATGGAAGAAGGAGTGATTTTCAAGTCATTTGTATGAAGAGGGCTTAAAGCCACTTGATTAAACTGTAACATCAGGAGGAAAAAGAATTTTTCTCCATATAACAACAAAAAATAATCATAATAATCCAGACTTTTATATCTTCTAATGGTAAACCATTTTGGTTATTTCAGACACCAGCCTGTTAAGCTTCTGAGTTCTCCACATGGTCAGAAGATTGCATTGACCTCCCCACGGTTCAGCCTTGGATGGAACTTCTTACAGGTGCTGATTTTTTTTTACTCTCTTGGGAAATGCATTTTCACCTATTTGTCCCACATGTCTTTTCTTTTCACTTCTTTTCTTCCTTTTTTTTTGGCCTTTTTTATTTTTTCTAACCTCAGAGGTAGCAATCCTACTGCTATTAGCAAGATGTCTATTACAGTGTCATTAAAAAAGCTATAGTCAGAGCATGGAATGACTCACATCATGGAGGAGTTAATAATTCACTGTAATAAAAGTATAAAGTTTTATGATAAACCACTCTCAGGGGAGTTAAATATAATCCTTAGCGGGTCACACACTGACTACAAAGCTTACATTTGTAATGGTAATTTGAATTTACTACATCGCCTTTAGTTTTTAAGCATTTGTGTGTCATTAGACCTTATAAATTGATTTATATATTCAACTCCAGTATAATTCTACATAAAGGTACAATAAATTTTATGGATTATAGATATGGCATCTAAAACAGTTTAGAAAAATAATTTTATTAAATTCACTTAAACAGCGGTGATGAACCAGCGATGCCGGAGTGTCTCAACTTCTGAGAACTGCACGAGGCAGGGGGGGAGCTGCAGGTGGTGGTGGGGACAGAGGGAGGGGGGACTGGGCCATAACTGGTCACCCAGCTCCTCAGTCAGGGCTCCAGTGGCACCAAGTCACAGAGCCACAACTGTCACTGAGAAGGACCCGTGTTCTGCTCCAAAATTCCATCTCCTACTGCGACATGCCGTGGGGAGTCACCAGGGCCACCCATAATACCCAGTTGGTGACACTGCTGGTAAAAGATACAAGATCACCTGCAGGAAAGGATTGTGATTGTACCATAAACAAGTCACTTCTTTCTTGGTTTTTTTTTTTTTTTTTACTTTGGGGAAAAACAGCCTGCTATGGTGCACCTTAGCCTGAGTTGGCTTCTGAGAGATGTCTTTCCTCAGCATTTTGCCTCCTCTGCACTCTTTATTAGAAATAGCTTGTAAAAGGTGAAAATATCTATTTTTTTCTTCCCCCCCCCCCCCCCAGCTTGGATTCAGCAATCATATCCACACCAGAATCCATTAAAAATGTTCGTCTTAAGCCTTCTTTATTGGTGTAATTTCAGCAGAGCTGCCAGTGAGGAAGCAACTGTTGGTATTTTGCTTCTGACATGGCAGATCCTGCTCAGACCCCTCATCCTGTGAAAACTTCTGTTTGCATTCCCAAACATGTTGAACAGTCTCTGAAAACAGTACATGGGATACAGCTCAAAAAACACTTGATAAACTTTACCGTCTGTTTCTTGAGTGGTTTTAAATAGTCAACCAGCATTTTAATGCTGCTTTTCCTAAAGTCGGTGTAATTTCAGTGCTGATCTTGAAAGCCCTTTGTCTAATCCGCTATGTAATCTTTCCCATAACAAACCTAAAAAAGATCCTTGTACTCCCTAGTGGGCAGTTATCATTGTATTCCCCATCGCACTCACACATTAGCAAAGCTTTATCCCATATTGGTTTTGTTTTTGAAAGCATTGAGGTAAATCTCAGGTGGCATCCTGCACTCAGTGGGTGTGTCGCTGATGGAATGACCCAGCCAGCTGGACAGGTTTATGTACAATTTACGGGAAATGTATTAAATGTGTCTCGGGAAATGATTCTTTAAAACGTTCTCGCTGCCAGTGCAGTAAAGATTAAGACCTTGGCATGGAACAGAGAAAAAAATTAAATAATTTTCAGGAGCTTGATGTAAAATAATGATGTTAAATGTAACTTGAAGTCACCAAAGGATGAACATTTAGGCTGAATTCCTACTCCTTCCTTGATTAATTCCCATAATAATTCAGGGGTCTCTGAGACTTGCAGGCTGAATTTGAGCCCTGGCACAAGCACACCGAGTCCTGCTTTAATCCCTCTCGGGCAGCTTGCTCAGACAAATGCAGGATTACTTAGGCAAAAAGAGAACTTGCAGGTGGGCAAGCTCTTGGGAAAATAAACACTGTTATTTTCACATAATTATTTTTGATATTCCAGTTCCTCTTTTTACATTCATTGGCTTAAATATTGTGAGGGTGGTGTTTAGGCTGCCTTCTGGATTTTATTTGTGCCTGAATTTCCTAAGCCAGTCAAGAGGGCTTTACAATCTCTGTGCTTAGCATGTTGTTGCCTTTAGATGTTACTGCATGCAGACCTTTTTTTTTTTATTATTATTATTTTTATTTGTGCCTTTTGTATCCATTTTACTTCACTACGATTCCCTTGTTTGGTTGCACTGGAGCACCAAGAGGCAGCATTGTTGGAGTTTTCCCTGGCATGAAGGTGTAGGTGGAGAGGCTTGTCTGCCACAGCAATGGGGCTTGCCTGGTTTTTGCCTTTTTAAGTGCCTCCATCACCATTGGCATAGACAAGAGAGATCAGGATAAATGCAAAAAGTGGGTGTATTGCCCATCTGCCCCCAAACATTGGGGTTGCAATGGGTGGGAAGTGACAGCAGGTGCCATGGGATGCACGGCATGCCGAGGGAACAGGCCAGCCAAAGGGCTTGGAGCACCTTCTGGTTTCAGCTTCTGAAATTATGCTGGGATAAACTGCTTTCTGCAGTATCCTTGAACATTTGCTCCGCAGCAAATAAAGGCATTAAGTCTTTCCTCCTCTTCCAAATACACAATTTAGAAATAAAAGGTAATAACTGACGATATGCAAACACTGAAATTTCCATTCTTCACAGATTAAATGATCCTTGCTGTGGATCATGAAAAGAGCCATTAGTGAGAGAGAAAGGGGGGGACACACACACTTTGTGCAGCAAAAAGCAGTATATTCTGTGCTTTAATAAGAGGGAAGCTGACAGAGAACTGCAGGATTTAAAATCATGGTGGACACAGCAGGTTGATTTTTGCCAGGACAGAATGAGTGCAGGGGGACAGAGGTGGGAGAGATGGGGGAGCAGAGCTGGCAGTGACCAGGTGCCCTTTTTAAAGTTTCAAGAGTTTGTAATCCTCAGGGGTTTTTTTGAAGAGCATTTTAGCCCTTGCAAGCAGGTTCTTGGGCATCCTCTCCTCATATCTTCGGGCACATTTGGAAGAAAAGATTTCAACACTTGTTCAAGTCAATAGTAATTATTGTTTAGTAGTGGATTATATAAGGCTATTCCATAGGCTTATGGAATTAAAAGGAGCTGTTAGGATGTCTTTACAGCTGCCAAAGAGTTAATGGCTTCAAGTTGAGATGGAATAATTACTGCCTGGACTGATCTACTATTTTATTTCTATGATGTTTGAAAAATCTAATAAATCATTTTACTTTTATCTTGATAGTTAATTCTTTCATTAGGAAAATTAGACGCTTCATTATAATGTTTATCATGAGCTAGAAGTTTTTTTCTAATTTCTTTTTTTTTTTTTTCTAGTTTTAGGATTACACAGTTCACTTCTGCCAGGTTTTCATTTTCTTTATCAGGTTTTCATTTTCTTTGTCATTCCTAAGTGAAGGCAGCAGCAGAGCAGTGGGCTGGATGAGACCTGGGGCCTGCTTTGGAGCTGCCACCCACGCCATTTACCTTGATTTCCTGGGGAGCTGTGGATGTTTTGGAAAATCAGGCTGTAAGCTCTTTAGGCTCTTAGATGCACAGATATGGAGACTGGAAGGGATTGTATAGCTCTTTTACTCTCAATTTCTGGAAAATTCTGATTAAAAAACCCCACCCAGCAGCAGGCAAGACACCTTTATTCCCTCCAGTGCAGTGCCGAACACTTGCTCCATGTGCTCTAATTTGGCTTGAACGTGCAATTTTACCTTCCCTCTTGTGCAGAATGTTGTTTTTTGTTAAGATAACCCACAGTGATTCCACTCACAGTATTTGCCAGTCCATTAGAAATGGTACCAGGAACTCCCTACAAACAAAAACCTTAGTCTGGAAGATGCTTCTTTACCCATACGACACCTGTGAGCTCTACATACTCCCCACTTAGGCTGATTGCTCCTACAATTAATGTGCTTTGGGATTGTGATTCTGTAATCACCCAGTGCATTGAGAAATGCACAGCATATATTGAAAAGTGTCTATAATATATTTTAAAGGGAATTCTTAACTAAGCTCTGACCTTGATACAGTCTGAAGGTGAAGAGGATCAATCATAGATAAAAGGAGGGGAACTCTCGGAGGACGTGAGTACCTAAGATTTTCTCTAGGTGTAATTCTGGCTCTGTATTTATTTGTATTTATCTTTGAAAGCTCAGACAAGTAGAGATGCTGTAATTGATTTTATTTGAAAGTGAGAGATGGGGTCAAATGGAAGCTTTTTGGTCTCCTGCTTTTACTTCTCTACCTATAAAAAATGAGCATTTTTACTAGAGGTGCTTAATGACATTCACATTTTTTTGGCCAGGCGTGTGAATGGGAGCCTCCAGCAAAGCAAACTCCACCTCTCCCAGCTTCAAATGAGCTGGGAAAGATCCCCATCCTGCCAACTCATCCTTAATTGGCCTATATAGTAAGAAGCAATTAAAACTAAAGGCCTGATTCATAAAAAATGTACGTTGTGTCTGTGTGCGTAGGGGCCTTTCCTGCTCTCCAGCTTAAAGTGCAAGAGGAATATTAGCTTCCAGTGCACCTTTTTGCAATTTACTCCCTCCCTCCTTTTTCTGAGTCACAGCTGACCTTTTCTCCTGGTTCCTCTGCCAGTGAGTATCATAGAATCCTAGAATATCCTGAGTTGGAAGGGACTCACAAGGTCCACCCAAGTCCAAGTAAATGGAGGTGTGTGGTGTAAACCTTCTGTACAAAAGGTAAAGTTTAGACAATATGTGAAAGTGCCCAAATAAAAGCTAATGGCTGTGTGTCAGCAGTGCTGCCTTCTCTTAGCTGATTGATTTTTAGCAAGCCACTGGCTTGCTAGACAGATTTTGAAAGATCTTTGCTGGCGTGCTGGGTGTACAAAGGCTGCAATTTCTTTTTCCCTTGTTCTAGAAGAGGAAAAATAAAATAATGTTAGGCAGTTCATGCACAGAAGAAAAGGAATAGAGGCAAATCACCTGACTGATGTTGAAGCTCATACAAAGCCCAAATTTGAATTATTTTCTTTCCCAAGAAACTTCCAGATTCTTGTTTAATAACTGGATATATAAATGGACTAAAATACATGAACACAATTTCTACTTTTTTTTTTTTTTTTTTTTTTTTTTTTTTTTTTTTTTTTTTTTTTTGTTAGAATTAGTATTCTGTGGGGTGTGTTTGGGCTTTGTATTTTATATTTTTTTTTTGTCTGCAAGGACTTTGGGGATAATATTTATGTGGGTGACTGCATGGTATAAAGCTGAATCATGCTCCATCTGTTGTGAAATACCTGTAGCTTTTAGAATGATCTCCGCTGCAAAAACTGCAGGGTCGGGTTTTGCTGGATGTGGCTTGGTCCAGTTTGGTTAAAAGTCATCAGGTTGTTTAGAGATACCCCAAGAAGGCTCCGTTTCAAGTTGTTGCTGCGCCCTGTCTTGGGAGCCAGGGTTGCCATGCTTTGTTTTTTGGTTACTCCCAAAATAACCCAGTTCGTGCATGGGTCCTGGCTGCTTCCCACCTGCTCCGTGGCAGTGGTAAGGCCAAGCCCTTGGCAGTGTCTGGCACCACTGGGGAGTGTCCACATGTGCCAAGGAAAAGAGGGATTGTGTTTCCACGAGCAGTGCCAGCCCGGCGCTCGCCATATGGCGTTTTCCGCCGAGGTAAAAATTACCCTCTGGGGGGAAGGAGAGGTGGCCTCCGGTCCACCTTCAGGATTGGAATCTGATAAACAGTTTCAAATGTCAGTGGCCTGTTGTTGGTAATTAAATTGTAATGACAGATCCCTGCTGATACCATCAAGGTGCTTTTGTCCGGGGAACCCTGCATTAGGAGGAGCCGTAACAGCAGTTTTGCTTGTTACCTCTTCCTACTATTACAGTTAAATAGTTCACGGCCATCAGCTTCCCCCAGCAGGAATGTGCGCCGTCGCCTGCGTGGGTTTCGTGCGCAGTCGCCAGGAATGCGAATGTATCCTAAATATTTGAGTGTTCCAATGTTTGTTAGCCCAAGCTAACCAGCATTCCTGGTAGTTGGAACCCGCTGGCACACGGTTTCTTTGTGCATTTTTACATCCAGACCCGGAGCCTTTAAAATTTGTCCGTTAACTTTTGGAGAGAAGGGGAAAATGTCTATAGAAAGGACGAAGTTCAGAACGAAGGCACTCGGTCAGAGAAATATCAATAAGCAGCTGTCAGGAGAACTTAACGTTCTGAGTCACAAAAATACATTTTTGGAGTTTTTTTGGGGGGGGTTAACTTGTTGCATTATAAATGATTAAAACCACATGATCCATCATTGAGATAATAATAGCAGTCACCTTCTTAAAAACAACAATAATTGCTTTATTCCTGTATTGTTGTTTGTGCCCTGGAAAGAAAAGAAGCGAAACGAGAGTGTTTCGGATGTTTTGGTGAGTGACTGCCTTCAAAGAAGTTTTGGAGCCCTTTTCCATCCTGTTCTGTAGAGGTCAGCAAGTTTGAGGAATTACAGGCACTAAGTGAAAATGAAAACATCAAGAGGCTTGCTGTCTATCACAAGTATCACTAAATCTTTTTGAACAACCCTGGGCAGTGAATTATGGAAGCATGGAATTGACTTACAGTTTATTTCTAGTAACAGTCAGTTACTATGTCAAATCTAAAACCATTCAGAAAAGCCTATAAAAATGTATGACAAACTAACCAGCAACCTCTAGATCTTTTTACATGTGTATGATTTTAGAGAACGTCTCGCTAGTGCTTGTGGAAATGAACAGACAGGACGTTTTCATGAGGCTGTATTTTATTTTATTTTTTTTTTGTCCTCCTCGCTCGTGTTGTTTGGCATCACAGAAAGCCTCTGGAGTAGCTTTGCTGGAGGAAGACAATATGGTGTGTGGGCAGGGGAATGGCACAGCTCTTGCTCCTGCCTCCCTTGGTGATGCTTTTCCCCCTACCCTGCGCACCGTGACTGAACCCTCTCTTAACTGTTCCCTAAACTTTATTTCAAGGGGCCTTGTGAACACCTGGGAACTTTTTAGCAAAGGTGTTGCAGCAGCCATGGCTCACCCCAAGGTAAGAGAGAGGAGGAGAGGTCCTGTGGGAGGGCTGGCTCAGTGAGGAGCTGATGGAGTGTCACCTCCATTGCCCTGGCACCAGCGAGTCTGGTCCTGCTGCTGGGCAGAGAAGGGAGCTGAAGCCTTGGGTGTTCGAATGACCTTGTTGCTGTGTGGGGCAGGTGTGAGGTTTTCTGCTGGCTGCTTAAAATGCAGGTTTATAAGGGCATGGGTGCTGTTTCTGAAAGCTGTGTGGGGTGTCAGGTTAGAGTGGCTTAATTGTTGGGAAGCTCAGGGGTCTGGGTCACAGAGGGTACTTCAAAGCAGCACCATTATGTTCCCCCTGCAATGAGTCTCCACTTCTGATTTCCCCTGAGAGGGCTCCTGGGAAGCTGCACTTCCCTAATGTGCTGCCAGATCTGAAATGTTGGTTGGCTGATGTTGTGACTTTTCAGGAGGGACCCTTTTTTCAGAGGCAGTAATGCTGGAAAATACCCCCTTAGGTGCTTGATCTGAACTCCTGTGCCTCCTTGGGCCGGGTCACTAATTTTAGGGTGGGCAGGACCATTTGAACCTAATTTTCCAGCTCTCAGAAGTTGAGTCTGGGTGTAGGTTCATAAAATAAAGCAAAAATAAATTAAAAATATGAAGGAACTCAAAGCATTAGATAGGCACTCTCTAGACACTGTTCTGAAGGGCAGACTGGTATCTACCAGCTGGGCTATTTATTTGGGAAGACTACCCTGAACAGGCCAAACAGGGAACAGGTCTTTCAAAGCTGTCTTTTTGTTTTCTTTCTGTGAAAGTGGCAGACAGCATTAAAATGTTTAAACATTTGCCACTGCAAGAACAAATGCAAAATGTCTTGTGTCCAGATAGCCATTTTGCTTTCCTTGTGGTGCTTGTGCTGGGAAAGCATCCAAACCCGAGTTTGTCTTGTAAGAAATGATTTCAACATCAGTCCCCTGGCAATTGTATTTTAAAACTAACACAGCCTAATAAACTTTCACTCATGAAACCATCAAAGTTGTGTTTACTAGCAGAGCACTCGGGTCAATAAAACTACTCTACGCACTAGGATTTGGGATTTTATTATTTTGCATTTATTGAGAAACAAATTGCAGAATGAAGTGGGGCCATGAGTAAAATACTCCTATACACTCAGAATATAATACAAAATGTAATTAGGCAGCACATTGTTAAAAGTCAGGACCAAAATCTGACAATATGGTGTCACCAATTGTAAGCCTGTAACTGTATAATACATAATTGTCAACTGTTGAGAAAAGATCTCATTTTGATAACACATATTGAGATTGGAAGTCTGTTTGTTAATGAGGGGTCTGAAAAATACTTATGACTCCAGGATGCTTGACAGCTTTAACTGCAACATTGTGCTGCACAGTCAAAGAACAGCGAGTTAGAAGGAACACAAACAAAAAATAAGACCTCTTTAGGAGCGAAGAAACAGGGATGTTTATGTTTAAAGAATGTATTAAAATCACAGCTATTCTGCTCAGATATTAGAGTCAATCAATAGATTGATTCACTGTGATTTATTTATATTAATTTATATTTTACATGCACAACTTGGCTCTAAAGCTGTTTTTTTTCAGAGCTGTTCTTAATATCCTCAGCTTCATCTCCATGCAGAGGACTGAGGACAGGAGTGCTCTGCTCACCTGGATATGGGCCAGAGCCAGAGCAGCTCTTCCTGCCCCCTTTTGCTGGTTCTCAGCATAACCCAGCCATGACCTCAGTTATTTTCTCTCTGGGATATTCCTCCCCCAGCCACCTGCATGTAGCTCTGCAAAGCAGGAGCCTGGGATTTCAGAATGCCACCAGGTTTCCTTCAGGGCTGTCCCCTCCTTTGCATGGCACTGCCCACACACAGACCTGGGACCTGTTGGCTGCTGGACACAGCTGCAGCCCCCAGCATTTCCTCGTGCTCCCTGTGCCAGCTCTGTGTGCCTGCTGAAGTTGTGCAAAAAGCCAAGATCACACACAAAAGAGCAAAGCTATATAAGTTGCACTGGCAGGTTGCACTCCTTTTATTTCTGATCTGTGCTGCTTTTATTTTCTTGGTGAGAGATTAAGAAGGTATTGTTAAGGTTGTTCTGGATGCCACAAAAACTCCAGGTAGCATTTTGCAGTGAATTTCGAAATTTTTGAGTAGCGTTGTGCTGGTAAACTCAGAGTTGAACTCCCATGGCATATATTCTGTTCCCTCATTATCCCGTGTGTTCAGGAAGCTCCGCACAACCCGTAGCAACTTGTTTTCTCAGAGGGAGTGATTACATGTGGTGTAGTGGGTTTCTTTTGTATGTGTGTGTGTGGCAGTCGTATAAAAGCCAGCCTCTTATTTTTCAGAGTATTTGTAGCAGCTGCAGAGGAAATGTCTGTGCTGCTCTATGTTTTAGAAATGAGGTTGGGAGTCTGTTGATGCCTCTGGAGGCTCTGCTGGCATTGCTGATGACTTCAGGTGGCACCTCACAGTGACTGAGCTTGCTGCTGTCTGAGGAAGGAAGCAGGTGGAAGGCTTGCCTCCCCTTCACTCTGCCCCCCAAACCCAGATGGAGCAGTGACTAGTTTGGACTTTAAATAGGTAGAAGAATATGCCTGGTTTTGCATTGCCACGTACTTGCTGCTGCAGACAAATACTGCATTTATTGCTGGGCCTGGTGCCACAACAACCTGCCAGAGTGGTGCTGGAAATTTGTTTCCAGGTCACCTTCAGAGCAGTGGCTCTAACCAAAAGGCAGGGGAGGCTGAGCTTTGTGCTGCCTGGAAACAGACTGAAACTCCTCCAGTGTCTCTAGGATCACTGTGCCCCACACCAAAATTTGGGGACTTCACCGAAACAACAGAGGGCCTGAGCTCTTTCCTTCCTTTCTGTTTCCTTGCTGAGTCCCCTGCCCATTTCATTAGCAGACTTTTCATGGCAACTTTAGGAAGGAGGGGTTGCACTCTTTAATTACACAGTTCAAATCACCAGTTACAGTGGTTCTAACATCAAGCACTTTTTTTTTCTTGGTCATTAGCCTTACTAGGGCAATCCATGCTACAAGGCTGATCTGCATACATGATTCTGTCTTCTTTGCTTTTCTCAGTGCATGATGTACTTATCCTGCAAATGTACATTTTCTTCTATTTTCTCTTTGTTTTCTTTTAAAACAGCCTTTAACCACTGAAGAGTTGAAGCAATTGCCATAGAAATACTGTGTGCCAAAGTCTGCCCAGGCTTGGTGCTTCTTCATTACTCTGGTGCAGCAGATTTCCAAATCCTGTTGCCTGCCAGCGTCCTGAAAGGAGGAACCTGTGCTCTAAGGGAGGCTGAGGGTGCAGTCCTGTTAGCTGGGGTTTGGCACTGCAGAGTCTTCTAAATTAGGGGGTCAGACTGGGGACCAGAACCACGAAGGAGCAGCTGCCTGGACACTGCCTTTCCCCTCCCCTCTGCCTCTCAGAGCTTTTGTCTTGGAGTGGTAGCTCCGCTCCGCTGCATCCGCGGGACGGCCGGGGACACCGGGGGCTTAATGGGAAGTTGTCAGAAATAATTGTGCTTGTACCTTTTTGTGCTGTCAGAGGGGAAGATGTTAAACTCTCTGTGAAAGCTGGATGTGAACAGGGATGGACAGTGGTCTTCGGACCATTACAACCTACTTCCTCTAATTTTTAAAATTTATATACTTTGTAATGCATTATTAATTTTCTTGTGAGTGATATGACTTTCAAGGCTATCAAGGGACTAATCTATTTTTTACATGGAGTAGAGGAGGATTCTAGGTTTGTACAAATAAAATACTCCCTAGAAGCAATACAACTGAAATGATATCTGCAAACATCACAGCTTTACCTCTCTTCTAAGCAAACATCAGCTCTCTATAGAAAGTTAACACTTTAATTAGACAGAATTTCAAATGATTGCGCATGTCTGCTATTAATCTAAAACATTTGTATCTCTTCGTAAAAATTACTTTCTTTGTACAGGACTGAGCTAGGAAGCTCAGGAAGAGATATCCAAATCCTTAGTTCAAAGATATTTGGGAAATACACATGATTAAACAATCACTGGTATTACCTGAAATCCAAAAATTGTGTTGCTATGGGTATAGTATATTTGCTTAATTCCAGCTGATTGTTCCTTGCCTGCAAGGAAAATTATGTGTGGTTGCAGAGGTTTAAATATGCTTTTTTCAGTGGAACTACAGGTATAATGGTTTCATAGGTCTAAGTGTGGAGATAATTTTGGTTTTTGGATGTTAAACAGTAGTGGGTACGTGCATGTTTGTTTGATATAAAAATCTGGTGGAAATAAATAGGATCCAGCAAGTGTTTATCTGGGAGTTGGGTTTGACCTCTAGAATCATGTTAACAGAAGCTTTACTATACCAAGTTTGGCTTTTTATTTAAGGTTTGAAAAAATTGCATGAGTACAGTAGAATAGCCCTTCTGAAGAGTCAAGTGCAGACGAGGAACGAGGTGTGATTAAAACATGCCATTGCAAGAACAGTGAATATTTTTTTAATGATTCACATTTCATGGACATTCAGTTCACAATTTATCCCCTTTTTCTTCTCCTTGGGTGCTATTAGCTACAAAACTTCGTACTGGCACCTGTCTGCTTTGGAGGGAAAATAACGTCCCTTTTTTCATCTCTGCTGTCTGTTTCCTCCCGTGCACCCTGTGAAATTCCTGTCACTGATACCAACCGTGGGTACCTCTGCACTGAAATGTGAAAACCTGGGAGGCTCAAGGTGTGATCTCCGAGCTACCAGATGTACCTGTGGTGCTGACATAGCACCGAGTGTCAAATTAAGTCTTATGTGGATAAAGACACCTGAGCTGGCTGCGGAGTTTGAACTTTTCAGTGCTAAACCCATGAACATTGTGCTGAGGAGGCAGCTCAGCTGTGTGTGCTCTGCCATTGCAAAGGGTGGAGCAAAGTTTCTCCCCAGCCTCCAAGACGTGGTACTGTTGGAACTTTGGCATATGGTGGAAAAGTAGATAGGAATCATCCATCTTCTTAGACATCTGTGAATGTGAAACCTGGGAAAGGCAGGGCAGTTATGGTTCTTAGGGCTTTCCTTTGGGAGTTTGAACTGTGTTCGGTGGACCTGAGAACAGGATGGTGGGTGCAGGTGTAAATCAAAGTGCCTTTTCAGTCCAGCTATAAATCAGATCCTCTTTAGGACTGCCTCTGCAGGCAGGACCCCCTCTGGAGCAGATCCTCTGCCCACCTCATCCCACACAAACTGGGGATGAGAGATCAGGAGTTGCCATGCAGCTCTTTTCAAGGCTGTTTCGTTGTGCCAGGACTTGTTATTCCATCCTGTTCGTGGACTTCCCATAGCCAGAGCTTTGTTACCTAATGTTTGGGTGGTTGTTGTCATATTTATGGCAGCTAAACATCACATGCTTTAACAGTGGGTTTATGTTTGGCAGTGCCACAGGGAGGCTGCTGGTCCACACCACCGTGTTCCAGTGGAGTTCAATAATTCCTTTCTGTGCTTTGCAGTCTGGCCGAGGTCTTCACTGCATGCAAGTGGTTTGCCAAGTGCTCCACTGGCACAATATAAGCCAGCACCACTGATTACCCGGAGAGCAGGGGAATCCCTGAGTGATAACATCCAAAATCATGCTCTTATCCCGTGGGAGTTGGTGTGTGATGATGCTGAGCGTCAGAAATGGCTTTTTGGAGATGTTGTGTTTAGTAATCACTGTAACCTTGAGCATTCCTGCACAAAGAACGCTCTCCAGGCATCATGGAACACAAAAGTGGCTCCAAACCACTGCTGCTTCCAGGGACAACCAGTGGCAAGCACTGCTCAAGCCTCAAGCTAGAATGTTTCCTGGGCACTTCTCGCTCCTTGATTCCCCTTCAGAGCCATATGGGGGCTTTTGACCTCCTTTTGCGTTTTTGGTGTGCAGTTTGCCTGTGCAGGGCACACATGTTGCTCAAAAGCATAGAAAAAAAGCTCCATAAGTTTTGTGTTCTCTCTTGATGAGCCCTCCTGTCAATGCCTGAGGGGCCCCTTGGATAGGTCTGTGTGCAGTACAGTTCTTACAGCTGTTATGCCACTGTATGTTACAGAGCCAGGATGGATGAGCAGAACCATCCAAAAGGCTCTAATTCCATAGTGGTTCGGAGGAGAAAGATATCTGCCTGTCAAAACCCGAAAAAAACTAGTTCTAAAAGACAAAAAAAAAAACCCTCAAAGACTCTTTAATTAGTACTGTGACTGAGTTATCCGAAATCTGCTTGGAGCGGTCAGGCACCCCAAGAGCCCATTTTTGCACCCAGCTCCAAAACTGACTTTCTCTGTGGCCCCGGGCCAGTCACTTAACTCCCCATTGTTCACTGAACTGCAAAGGGGAGATAACAATCCCTGCCTACCACGAGGTAGGTTGTGGCAGGATAAATTAGCTGTTGGCTTTTAAAGCACTTTAAAGATGTACTGCAAAGCATTAAGAGCACTTGTTTTTATGAAGACAGTAATGGTTAAATGATAATTCTGTGCTCTCGCTGAATTTGTTAGTTTTAAAGTGTGAGTGTTATGCTTCTACAATATGCTATTAATCCAAACAAATTACTAAGCCTTTGTGTGGTGTATGAGGAAGCCCATGAATTTACCTCTCTGTAGCTGTAAATGCAGTGGAAAGGATTTGAACTTCCCTTCTCACCTCAGAGCCTCTGGCAAACTGGTCACCGACATAATAAATATTCAGCATTTAATAATGCTTCACTTTTCCTCTTTAAACCATTAGTTGTTTCCTGCTTGACTAAGAAGAACTTCAAATTCAATTCATTAACATTTCTTTAAATAGCCCTCTTAACAATGCCAGTTTGCTTTCCTTGTTATGTTCTGTCACTAATAGCGGTTTTTACTTCTAACCTGTTATTAATTAGAAATAAAGACCGCGTCTCTTCATTTCTGAATTAGTTTTTAGTGCCTCTTTCCCCGGATGCTGAAGAGGGTCTTTTTTTTTTTCCCTAAGCCTCGCATGTCGCGTTACATAATTGTTCCCGGGGTAAATAATTTAGCTTGGTCAGAGAAAGTGCACTTCTCCCTGCCTTGAGTGGTCAGCGCGGCGGCGGCGGGCAGCGAGGCGTGGCAAATCCCGGGCAAAGAGGAGCACAGCTGCATGAAACTTTCATTAGGGCCGCAGAGGTAAGGGGCCGTGTCTCTGCGTGACCCCCGGGGCCGCCGGTGCTGCCGGGGCACCTTTTCCGCAGCGGCTTCGGCTTCTCTGCCGCGAAGGACAAACGAACGGGCGGCGCGGAGCGTCTCAGCCACCCTAATCTTTTTCTTCCCCCTACTTCAAAGCCTCCTGTGCTGCATCTCGGTCTGTAATTACCCTTGAGGTATTTCAGGCTCGAAGCGACACCGGGAAAATTGCACTTCCCGATAATGGCAGCCCGCGGTTGTGTTTAATCAATTATGTAGTTGGTCATGAGACTGGCTTTTTAGTTACAAGGATTTTAAGGCCAGCCCCTTATGCCCTGGCTGAGGAGAGCAACAATACTGAATTAAAGAAATACTCTCCATTTGATGCAGCCTAATCTAGGCTTTACCTGCTTAATTAAAAACATGCTGCCAATACCCACTTACTCCTCCACGCTGTAAACAGCCATGCTGTAATTTCCTAAGCAAAACTGTTTAAGTTAGGTGGAGCTGCAACACTAATTTTTACGGATATAAACAGATTTGCTCAGCAGCAGCATCTCCAGATTTCTTGGAGCTGGTGGCAGTGCTGTAGTGCAGGGCTTGGAGGTGTGTGAATGCTGGAGAGGAAACGCCAGCCGAGCTGGGAATTAAACACACGGCCTCACTAACTCGCTCTGAAAGATACATGACAGCCAGGAGCTTCGCTCCTCAGAAGTAATGGAGTTGGCTGGGGTGCAGGGGGTGCTTCCAGTGGAATAAATTCAGATGATGCTAACTCAACTGATACTTTGAGATGTGTACTAGCTGGCTGTGGGAGGGTCTTGCTTTGGGAAGCTGGTAATGGTGCTGCAGGCCAGCTGAGGTTAAGTGATGGTGTATCCTGGTCCTTACAGGTTGAATGTGAGGGGTTTTGATGGTAAACTGGCAGTGGGACTATGCTGGGAAGGAGAGATACACTGAGGGAGAGGGAATACATCCTGTCTTGCTAAGCCCACAGAAGCTCTGTGACCTCTGGTTGTTGATGTTGCCACGTTTGCCTTTGGACCATGTTGGCTGGATGACCAGTGAATTACCCAAACAGCTGCTGTTAGAAAAGCATCCAGACATTGTCCTGCCTCCTCCACCTTTTGCGCTGCTTTCCAGCACACTGTATGTTTCTCTATCCAATTTCTCCTCCCTACCCCAATTTCCAGCTGCTTTCCATCAATGCTATTAAGCCACTTACTGCACTTCACTTGCCTTCTTCTCTGCTTTCTTCTCTTCTCCACTTTCTCCTTCTTCTCATGAAACCTCAGTCACTGGTGGTTTTCGTCAAGCGTGAGGTACAAGTTTGATGCTATTTTGGATCTGCTTCACTTGGGGAAGAGGGAAACTTTCAAAATTCAAAACATCTTACAAATTCATACATTACTTTGGTTACTTCTGTGCTTGTCAGCTCTTTGCCTGTGATGCCAGTTTGTTGCAGAAATATTGTCTCTGAATTTAAGATATCCAGGAGAGCTGATGATACGTGAGGAGGTATTGATTGATGTATACATTTATACCTCTTCTACAGATTCTTCTCTCTCAGACAGCATTATAGATAACTGTCCCAGAAGAAGGCAGCTTTGAATGTCTGATGTACTTACACGGTTGCAAGAGGGATATCTGTCTGTAGTGTAAAAGGTAGGTTATTCCTTAGGCCTTTCCTCTCTTCTCTAATTTTAGACCAGTAGCACTATGAAGGAGTTGTTGTTGCTAGTCCTACAAAGCCAGTGGGCTGTCTTGTTGGGAATCACTCATTGCCCTAACCCAGTTTTAGTTATTCTATTAATATACCACTGGAGTCTGGCTGGAGTACAAAGTCCTCTGTGGACAGGCCAGTAGGAATGTCTCTCTCCTGGAGCAATTATAGGAGAGGTTTTATAAAGATGATAATTCAGATAAAAGTGATCAGAGGGGCACGGGAGAGAGAAGAAGTAGCATTGGGGGAAAGTCAGGTAGGAGCTGAAAAATGTATCCCTTGAGCTAATGGGGGCCCAGGGGATGATGTGATGGTGTTATGAAAAAGAAAAATACCTTGCAAGTGCAGTCCCAGACTGTTTGTGGAAAAGAAACAGCCCTTATGGTATCAAAATATGGATGTGGTATGAATATGGTATCAAAATATGGAGATCAACGGATCTCCTCCTCTCACAGCATTCACACATGAGCGGTGGTGAGTCCTCTCTTGAGCAAAGCTTGAGTGTTAACACTGATGGAGTGGCAACTATTTCTGCACTGCTTGGGGTGCTTTCTGCTGCAGGCAGGCTTAGCCAGCATCATCAGGTTGGTTTTAGCCCGGATCCGTGTCCTGATCATGTTCACCATATCCTCCTGCCCGTGCTTGTGCTGTCTTAATGTGCTCATGGAGCTCAGGTTTGTGTTGCCTCGTTGCTGATTAGGCAGATGGGCTGATACGAGACCAGTCCCTGGAGTGCTGCTTCCATACCAGTGATTCAGCTGTGTAACTCTCTGTAACGAAACTTATTGAGGATGGCAGCCTGGGTAGTCCTGTGGAATTCAAGATATGTTATTTCGGTTCCGAGGACGTTTTTAAAGGATTTTAATTATGTGCATGGTTAATAAATGTCATGCTATCCATCTTCAGTCATGCATACACGTGGTGTGCTGCTCAGGTACCCGCTGGCTCGTAGTGGGGATGATGTGCAGCCATATTAATGACATATCATTGCTTGGCTTGCTTTTGGGGCAAGAACAGGAAGAGATTGTTCCCTCTACCCCTAATAGTTCCTGTGTGACAGACCAAGGCACAGAGTATGTGAATCTTTAATGTATCTGCAGCTGAGAACACAAACGGCTGCTGCCCTCTCTGCAGTCAATTATAAATCCTAATTTGCTCTGACATAAAATTAGTTTTCCCCCACATCTTATTTCCTCAACCAAAGCAGAGATAGAGACTGTTACTATAGAAAATCAAAGTGTCAAACTGTAGGTTTTAGACCTGAAAGGTGAGGGAACAGGGATAATTTTTGGGTTTTGCAGGGCTATTTGTTGAACAAGCCATTTCCTACTCACCTCAAATCTTGACCAAATCTTGCAGTGATGCCTCCTGAAGAGGTTTGGTGTGTTGGGGTGGAAGTGTATCTTCCTAGTGGTTCAGATCAGAGATGCTCAAATTACCATGGAAAATGACAGCACAGGAGAATCAGGGAGTCACAGAACTGTCACTGTTTACTTTTGGGATTGTAATTCCCCTTTCCTACATAAGGAATACACTCTGGAGAGTTCTTCCATTTGGCTTCAGGTGGAAGTTCTGAACACAGTGGGGCATCAGCCCAGATTTCCCTGTGCAAATGCACAAGAGAGGAGGGAGGATACATGTTTCTCCCCCAAACTTTGTATTTCTCTTTCTGTACTTTCTGATTTGGGTTTGTTTTTTTCCATTGACCACCGGCTATGACCATATGGCTTCTCTTCTGTTTTCCTCTGTGTCTTCTACCCCCTCTGCTCTGAACATATTATAATGTTCACAAGACATTTTAATATCAGTTCTGGTCTTGCCTAGCAGCACAAAACATCTTGTGTATTTGCATTTTTTAGTTTAATCATTATCTTAATAATTTTGGGCAGTAGCCACAGAATCTTTTTCTCTCTGTCTCATCTCATCTTTAAAGCAGCAGTTCATGCTTCTCCCTACAATACCCCCACCGTTACATTGGTTTTAAACCCAGAGTTAAGGAGTGGTTTGAAAGAGGAGATGACAGTAAACCTGCCTGTAAGACACATTTCAGAAGCTCTTGTTACTCCAGTCCTATTTGGAGCAGGCCTTCAACACTGACAGTGATTAGCCAGGAAGAGCTATCAGGCTCTAGCTAAGGACACCTGGAAATGTAACTCCTACAGAGGGATGAGCTGGCGTTAAACAAGTTCTGAAGATTAGAATAATCCTGGGAAGCATTGGATTAGCAGGAAAGCCCTCCATCTTCTGCACTCTGGCTACAGCAGACTCATTTCTTCTTTTTTTCATGTTAGTTATATCTTAGGTGATATGGCCCAGGGAGGCAGTGTCCCCATTACCATAAATCCCATCTTTTTTCCAGCTTGATTTTTCTGGGCATGGGGTTAAATTCACTCCTGTTAATTCAGGTGTAGTTACACCAGTTGTGCCTGGGCCAGGTTTGTGCCTGAATGTCAAACTGGCTGTTAGCATCTTGGGATTACCTCATGATCTCCTTTGTAATCCTTTTACAAACATATTTTCTTTTCAGCTCATGACAAACCTAATTAGTGGTGTTTTCAGTAAATAGGAATACCTATAGCAAAAGTCCTTTTTCAAATACAGATTTGCCATGATCTAACATTAATTTGACCTTCCCTAGCACCTCTCAAGAAAGTATGTTGCTCACATTGATTAATCAAACTTCCTAAAAGTTTGATTGTTTGATTTTTTTGATTGTTTGTTTGTTTGATTGTTATTCCTAGGTTAGAAACAAAAGATTTAGCTAAACTGTCCTAGCTTTTAGACCTCTGCCACATTTCCAAGACATCTGCCTTGGCACAAATTATCTAGATGTTTTCCTTGCTGACAGTCCTGTTTTTCACTAGCACAATCCCATCCCATTGTCTTTTCCTTGTTCGTCTTCCTTTAATCTTCAGCCTTAGATATTCCAAACAATTTTCCTTTACTGTCTTGATGAAGGTCAAGAAAATCTCAGGCCAGCTCCAGCTGACTCCTCAGCTGTTGGAAAAGTGTGAGCACCCTGGAGAGGAAGAAACACCTCATGATGCATCGTGCAACACTGAGATTCTCAACACCAACACCAAACTGCTGCATCTTACCCTCTAATAGGACCTCACACCACAATCTGTTGCAACAACCACCAAATCCAATGAAACTCTCTTCTCCTTTTTAGATGTTACTCACTGTTCTTATTTAGAGAGAGATCTGGCTTCAATTATTTACATAAAAGTTGCTGGGTAGAATTACATACCAGACAAGGCTGACTTGTCACAATCTTTTAGGATTGCCTTTTTTTTTTTCTTCCTTTTTTTATTTTTTTGGAGGAATCCTAATTTTTTTCCCCTTAGAGAAAATGATTCATAATCATAAATGAGCACTTGGAAAGTGTCACCTCCAGGTACTTCAGAAGAGACCTTCCAGGCTTATGAAGCTACAGAGGGATTAGATAATGTGACATTTTTTTCTTCGCTCGTTTGCTTTCTCTTTGTGGAACAAGAGCTGCTGCTTCACTCAAAATGAGAGAAGAGCATTCTAACCAACTATGTGGAAGAAGTTCAGTTTTTGCTTAGATACTCCATTTCTGGGTTTTGTACATATTGCACAATAATCTGCAATGAAAGAAAAATTATGCTTCTCCTCTTTAATGTATTTGAGAGGTTGTTTTTTTTTTTTTTTCACATCTACCCTGTTCTTAAAGCTAAACAAGCTTCCTATTCAGATCATATGACTATTTTGACTACAAGAGATGCTTCTTCATGGATTATGAACTTGCTTAAAACTTCTTCCTTTTCTGTAACACAATTCTAACTCCTTGGCTTGCTCTGCTTCCCGGAAACTCTTGATTTTGTATCTCCAGTGAAATATACTGAATTAAGAATGCGGTTGGGGTTCTTTCTTCCTTTTTTTTTTTTATTTGTGTGTGCTGACAGTAATTGTTTTCTGAGGGTTTGATTCAAAGGCTTTATAAATCAATTAGATTTGGAATACAAATCATAGAAAAGAGGACTGGAGGGGGTATCAAGAGATCAACTGATCCAAACAAGACCTATTGTTATCTATTTAATTTCTGACAGATGCTTCTCTAATCTGCTCTTAAAGAGTCACTGTTTTTGCTCTTAAAAGAATGTCCTAGCACTCAAGTAATTTTCCTTCTATGTCCGTAATTTCTTGTCCTGTCTTCTTTGGACAGAGAACAAAGCTGATCCCTTCCTCTTGGAAGGAGCCTTCTTTATACCTGAAGACCCTTTTCCTGCTTCCCTCAGCTTCTCTTCTTGAGGACCAACACCCCCATTTGTTCAGGAGTCCCCACATAGTTTGTGTTTCTCCAATGTGAGTTCTGGCTGTTGGATGTCTCTTGGCACCCAGAAGTGGATGGGGAAGCCCACCTGACACCTACCACTGCTGATGGCAGGCAGAGGGCCTGGTGCTGGGAAGGAGCCACACAAAGGGCCAGAGGTCTTGGATGTGACCTGCCCAACCTGTGTTCAGCACACATGGGTGGCTTGGGGCTTTTCTTCTCGCTCTGCCCATGGCTGCTGCTTCAGATTAAGGCTTCCCCGAATTATGCCAGAAGCAATCAGTCATGTTAACATGTTCCAGAAGCCAAATCTGCCTGTGTGTGGGAAACTTAACCACGTGCTTTCTGATGTTGGCCAAGGGAGATGGTATGGGGCTTCTGACACCTGGGAATTAGTTTGCTGATTAGATCTTTCACTGGTGGAGCATAAAATACCTCCCCCCCATCCCCACCCCAATGTATTTTCTGTAATTTAGTTGTTGATAACTTGCAAATATCTCAGTGCTATCCCTTAAGCACTTCTGAGGGAATGTTCATCACCTGTTTTTCTTCAAATTGCTTCAGAAAGACCAAAGGGGAACTGACATGACAAATCATAGGGTAAAACAGATTATTAGAAGCAAGAAAGCATCCTTCAAAATGCTGAAGTTGTATGTTCAAGAATGAAAAGGGAGGACAAGGCTCACAAATCTTTAGGAGCCCTTTGAAGGAGTCCCTGGGCAAGTGAACAAAGCAATCTAGGTGATCTGGTCCTCAGGGAATTCACAGAGGCATTTGAAAAAGTGCTTCACCCAAGGGTCTAACAGGAAATAACCTCCATAAGTTTCTTGCATGGATAAATAATTGTTTAAAAGATAGGAAACGAGAGAGGAATAGGGAGGTCATTTCCACAGCGGAGCTTTGCAGAGGTCTGTGCCACAGCCCATATTGTTTAGTATTTTCATAAAGGTGCTAAAAAACAGGGGTGAGCAATAAGATGACAAGTTTGGAGGTGAACGCCAACTTATTCAAGGTAATAAAGGCAAGGGCTGACTGCAAAGGACTGAGGAGGTGCCTTTTCATACCGTGTCCCTGAGCAGTAGAGTGGGAGATGAAATTCAGTGTGGTTGTAAAAGAGGTGGGGTGAAAGTCGCAGCATTGCATTGATGATGATTGAATACTATCACTTGGGAAAAAAGATGTGGTTATAACACTGAGCTTTGAAAGCATCACCTCAGTGCTTAGTGTTTATTAAAAAAAAAAAAAGCAGACTTACTGTTAGGAGCTATTAGTAAAGTAATACAAAACAAAAGAGGAGACACTCTTCAGCACTTTAGACATCCATGCTTTGCCCACGTCTTGAATACTTGGTTCAGTTCCAACACTTCAGACACAGCAGGAGTGGAAAAGGCATCGAAAATGAGTGATTAGAGTCAGAGAATGGCTTTGTATGAAGAATCATAAAACAGTCTAGAATTCTTTAGCTGGGAAAAGAGATGAGGGGATATGACAGGGGGCTGTAAAATGGTAACTACTAGCATTGAGATGAGGAACAGGGAGTGATGGTTCATTGTTTCTTCTAACACAAAGTAAAGGAACATCAAATAAAGCTGATGACTTAGGCTTCAGAGCAAAGAAAAGAGTGCTGCTGCTTCGTGGCACACATAACATACACAAGGAACTCCTTTCTGCAGGATGTTGTGGATGCTGGAAATTTTCAGATGTTAAAAGAGCGGCTGCTCAGATTTATGTGACAAAAAATTTGTCAAGGGCTGGTATATGCAAAAACACTCTGGCTCAGAAAAATTCTGAGCACTGCAAATTGTTAGAGACTGGGAGGGTGTTCAGGGGTGGATTGTTGTACAGGCTGGTTGTGTTCTCCTCCTCTTCCCTGGGTATCTGCTGCTTGTGACTGTAGGAAACAAGTCACTGGGTTTGCCTTTGGCCTGATACGATGCTCTGTCCTTCTTACAGATGTTCAGCCATTGTGGATCTTGCTAGTTTTAATGAATTGTTTTCAGCAGTCAAAGCAAATTGCCCACTTACTCTCAAAGAAACCCAGCCAGGATAATGAGATCTGGCAATTTCAGGAGTGTGGCAATGTAACCTAGAAGTGAAAGAATAAAATAATTCTTAAAAAAAATCCCACTCAGTCCCCTTTAAAGGATTGGGGGGGAGGGGGGGGAAGGTGTGGATGGGAAATACACCTAAACAGCCATATATCAGAGCGGCATGTAAAATGTCCAGCTGAGGAGTGTTATTAATGAAGTGGTGAACTTTAAGTCCATGCATAACATGCCTCCAGTAGGCAGGCTCTGATTTCCAGTGCCTGGGGTAATCTAGCAAAATCCAAGCCATATCTTTAATGAACAAGGTAGGCCATCAATCAACACGGAGATGACACAAGCATTTCATACCAACCCAAAAACCGACCCCCCCCACCCCTAAAATCAAGGCCACTGCAATGCCTCCCAAGGCTGCCTGTCCTCACCAGGCAGGCAAAGAGTCATGAATCTGCATGTGACTGTTAAAGGCAGAGCTGCTCCTAAGTAGGTGGTAGTTATTTTTAGCAACTAGTTTAAATTGTTCCGATATTGAATCTGCACCGTGCAGGGGTAACATCTTTAAAATGCAATTCTATGGTAGGTGGCAACAATCAAGCTGAATTACTGACATTGTAAGGAAATGAAAAGTCAAACTGCTGACCATGTGTATTTTATGGTATTTAATTAAAAGTAGATAACATAGTGTGAATGAACCACAAATCAGATAAAAATGGCAGTATATTCTCATATTTAACACATATTTGACTTGTGGTTGCTTGACAATTTACCAGAACAGGTCTATGACGGTCTCCAAATATAAAATCAGGAGTGTAATTAAAAATACTGCAGGGAAGAAGCAATATTCAGTTCAACCCTGAACTACGTTAATCACAGCCACAGCTGTATCACTTCCATTCCCTTTAAAAAGAACCTCATTTATTAATCTTTTTTTTTTTTTTTTTTTTTTTTTTAATAAAAGAGGGAAAAAATGTCCAGGCTTTTGCTAAATCAGAGTGTAGGCTTTAAGAAGTTTAAAACGTGGGGTGGGGAGGAAGAGGAGGGTAGCAGAGGCAGAGCAGAGTCTGTTTGGAGCTGTGGTGCAGCTGCCTCAGCCTGGGGCTGTGCACCAGAGCTGTGGCTTCTCCTCTGCTTTTGGCACAGGCTTGTGCTGTGACCTTGAGGGATTCATTTATTGCAGCCTGTGCCACAGCTCCTTCTCCTGTAAAGCAGAGCTATCCTTGCTTTCTCTCCTTATTCTTGTGTTTGGCTAATAACCAGGAGAGTGAAACCTTGATCCCAGCCTGGCACTTGTGCTATAACCCCGTTGTTTTAGGGACATTTAGCTCAGCTCTTCTCCTGTAGCACCCTTCACATGTGTGCTGTTTTTTTGCTGCTGGAGGTCTGCAACAAACAAGGCAACACAAGTTGGATTTGGGCTCCCACTGAAATTATCCAACCCAAATCTGGGAGACTTTGCTGGGCACACAGTGATGTTACTGGAGTTCCCAAGGGGAGGAAGCTCTCACAGTCTGACAGGAAAAAAAAATTGGTACCACGCATCTTTTCCCTAGAATTTAGATAAAAAGCCTCAAATTCTGCCTGTAACTTCAGCTGAAGAGGCAGCTCTTAGAGAATCAGCGCTTAGTGTCTCCGCTTGTTTGGTGTCTGTCAGCACAGCTTCCAGTCAAAAAAATAAAGTTGGGCTCTCACTTCTCAGCTCTGGTCTCTGCTCCCCACCCACTGCAAAATGCTGTTTGCTGTTGTGTGAAGCCCTGGTTGATTTTCCCCACCTATCTGTGCCTTCTTGTTTTCTCCAGCGTATGCAAATGTGTTGCAGTGTGACCAGCTGAGGAGGAAGGGGAAACCTCCTCTGTGAGCCAATGTGGGGAGTTTTCCCAGTTGACTCCATCTCCTGGAAGTTCTTGGGAACCAGAGGGTGAAAACCAGGTAAAAGGAATTCATGCACATTCAATTAGAAAAATACAATGTTTTTTGGGTTTTTTTAACTTTTTGCAATTGGAAGTTGAGTTTTGCCTTTTCAGTTATCACTGTACTACTGGGGCTTCCTATGGCATCCAGGGATTTGTGCACAGAGGAGATGTGTTTGGGACAAGGACTAAATAACCTCCTCTCTTTGGGGGAAGAATTCATGAAAGAATTCCCATGTTCTAATTCCCATTTCCCCCTCTCTTCTCTGGGTTACAGCTGATTAGGAGAGAGTGGGATTTAGGTTCTCATAGCAGAATCCTATTGTTTAAATCTCACAGCTATTATTTTTTACTGTGGGAAACATTAGTTGACATGCCATTGCAGTAATACCCACTAGTCTCCACAGACACTGTTCATTCCTTTGGAAAAAGCTGTTCTCTCCTCCAGTTTTGTGTGGAGTTTCAGAATTTCAGAGACTCTTTTGGTGAAATTTTCTTGCACTGTGTACAATATGATTCAATGTTTCTTGTCCCTCTGTTGCAAAGCTAATTGTAGCACCATTTGTTAACTCCAGAATGAGACTATTTCTTATCTATTTTTAAAATCGGACTTTTTAGCTTATTCTTGACTTCACTGCCTTGTAGCCTGAGTGAGCGTAATGCAACACAATGGACTTGCAGGTAATCAATAAAAGCTTTGGAGGTCAGGGATGGCATTTGACAAACTTACACTCGTGATTAAATATTCTGCTGAAGGAAATACTTAAAGGGTTTTTTAAAAAGGTAAACTCAGAGTTGCCCTGATGACCCTTACTAGGTGCTACCATCTGGAGAAAGTGGCTCTGGGGTTCCTTTTTGGGACGCCACAGTCACTGCTTGCTGCACAGACTGCCTGCAGCTTGCTCCCATTGTGGTCCATGGGAGGTTCCTTTTGACTTCAGTGAGGCCAAAATCTCACTGAGGTTTGGAGGTGTAACCAAGCCACCTGCATGAGGAGCCCTGGTCTCCCTTATCTTCTCAGTGGAGAGAAATTATTAGAGAAAGTCTCTAGGGTTGATGTCTTAAGAAGTACGGTGTGCAAGTTGCATTGCAACAGGTTGCTCTGCTACAGCTCTATGTAATTGATGGTCAGGATTGACTTTAGACTAGACTTAAGTTATCAAAGTGGTCCTGCTGAGCACTAGCAGTGAGAGCAGTTTGGTGTGTGCCTGGGACAGAACTAGGTCTGTGTTCCTGAGAGGGAGCTGGCTAAGGTGGCACACGCCAAAACCGCCTTGTGCCAGTGAGGAAAATCGAGGGATCTGCTTCCAAATTTCATGACAGCTCTGAAACAAGCACCAGTGGCCTTTCTGTCACTGCAGGGGCACAGCGTGGTCTTATGAAATCCAGGTGTCCTCGTGTGGGGGGGGTGCTGTCCCTGTGCTGGCACTGCTGCAGGTTTCCATGCTGCCACTGGATGGGAAGCTGGGAAGTGCTTCGCCTGCCGACAGCGACCTGACAAGCTGTGAGTTCCCCGTATTTGAGCTTTAATTCTATGATAAGTAGTGCAACCACAAGGTCCTGCTGGAAGGGCAGCAGGTGGCTCATACAGGAGGTACTAGAGCAGTATCCCAGTATTTTACAAAGGGAACAGGCACCTCCAGGAGTAATCATCATCTCACTGTCACTGTTGTCTGGCTGTGGACAGCTATGCCTAGGAATGATGATGGTCTGTCCATGGGAATTTCTCTTTACCTCACCTAGACTCCCAATAGCAACAAATCCTTCTAGTTGGACCTCTGTGACATCCTTCACCCCAAGGGTTCAATGACATGGAGAGAAGAGCTAGAAATAAGAAGGTTGTCTCCAGACTACATGGCAGTGAATGATTTGGGCAGAATGAGGTTGGTTAAGGTGGAGGCTGATAAGGACTGGAAGCAATAATAGTAACAGGGAAGGACAGCATGGTAGCAACATTAGGAAGTAGCAGCAGCAGGAGATGATGTTGGCAAAACTTTCCCTTTCTAGAAGTTAACTCCATGAATTTTCTGAAGTCAGTTGTAGGCACTTTTGGGAAGTGATATTTGGGTGACAGCAGAACGAGTATATTTGTGGCATGGCATCCCAGTATGCCACCAAGCAGCTTGTCTCAGTGGAAGTAAAATGTGAGGGAAGTACATCATTTAGCACCGAAAACATTTCAAAAGGACACGAGCCAACAGACTCATAAAACTTCTCTCTCCAGATGTTCTCCCCAGAGCCATTAAAATAGGTGGTCTTAATATTTGCTTTTTAGATCTTCAGCATGTTACCTTCCCCAAAGCCAGCAACAACACACGTGATTACATGTGTGCACAGAGGAGTGTCCTTGCTGGGGCAGCAGGTGTGGGGGGCACAGTGACACCTCGTTTAGTTTGCCACTCCATTTCCCTCCAACAAAACTAGCAGGCTACCTGCCGTACCTCGTTTGCAATCTGCATGCAGAGTAGGAGGCTTCAAAGCTCTTAAGGAAATGCATTTCAAATGTTCTTCCTGTTATAAAGCATGCAGCCAGCGCAGCCATCCAACCGTGTCAGAGAAATCCGTAAAAACGAAGATGGGCCGGTGTAAATCAAAAAGTGAGGGTTGAATCCTGAGAGTTTCCCAAGTGCAGAAAGTGTCACATCCAACAGGACGCAATATATAATAAGTATATACTGCACCAGTTACAAGAGCATGACAAATAGCCTGGCAAGCACCACACAGGCTTCATTTATACTGTTTCCTTTCTGAGGCAGGATGGCAACTCTGTAATGTCTCCAATATTTTGTTGCTCTATTGAACCTCCTCCGCTGAGAGGAGAGACAGTCGAGTGTGTTACACTCTCATTCTCTCAGGTATAATATACCAGATCCATAATAATTCAATAACGTGAGAACTCAGCTCTAGTGTTTGTTGGAAAGGATTTACTTTGCTTTCATTGGGATAATTACGACTGATTGTAATAAGTACGGATATAAACTCTCGATCTTTGCCTTCAGAGCCACAGACTGCAGGTTACTAAACACAAGTTGAGGACAATTACAACTTGGTTCAAAGGCTGGAGGCTTCAAAAAAGGTGTGGAGTGGTGACTCCATTTAGTAGGTTATAATTCCACACTTTTTATTCTTTATTGTTTACAATTGCTCTGAAAGTTTTACTTGCACGGATGGTTTCTGAATTCCAGGGCAGGGCAAGTGTATTTTGCAGCATACCTTG
The DNA here is from genome assembly GCA_035041135.1 of Platyrinchus mystaceus. Classification (NCBI taxonomy): domain Eukaryota; kingdom Metazoa; phylum Chordata; class Aves; order Passeriformes; family Tyrannidae; genus Platyrinchus; species Platyrinchus mystaceus. The sequence continues at coordinate 2,684,000 of JAWWLV010000121.1, forward strand.
TAAATCCCAACACAAACTACCGTGGCAGGGGTCCTGATAAGAGCTCACAGCACCTTCCTGCTGCCCTGCGTGCTGTTTGGATAAACAACCAAAAAAGGTGAACGTGTGCCAAGTTCCTGGGTGGGAATTAGCTGGGTTTCAAGCATCCTGATTATTCCAGGGTTGGAGCCTGGTATGACTTTTTCTGAACAGCCTAACTGCAGAAGAGCTGCGGCCCTGAAGGACAGCAGACTCTTCCATGGGCAGTGCCTCCTCAGCTCCCTGAAATGCTGTGGAAGCTGTGGGTTTTTGAGAACAATGATGTTTGGAAATCCTAGTATCTGTGACTTCTCACAGCCCTTTGCTCCCCTGAATCCGCTGGGATGCGGTATCCTCACTTTTCCCTGACACTGCAAACAGGTTGAAATGATAGATGAAAGGGGAGAGGAGAGCAGGACAGAGCTGTGAGTTAGTGCATTAGCCTTTCACTGCTGGAGTCCAGGGTTCAGAGTCTTCCTTTCAGCAGATGTAAAAATGGGTTTAATAATTTCTTTCCCCATCCTTAGTGGACATTTGGCAATATCGTAAAACTGATGCCCAATTTGTAACCCAAGTTCTCTGGAACAGGAAATGGGTCGAGGAGTGAAGGCAAGGTAGAAGGCAGAGAGGCGTGGAGAGATGTGCACAACACCTTCATCTAGGTATTTCTAAAAAGCCCACGCTTGTTATACACCAAGTGCACCTACTAATTAAGGAATAATAAGGAAAAAAAGGTAGTTGAAAAGCCTGACTAATTTTTCTTTGGGAAACGCATTAGACAATTGGAAGGTGCACATAGTCCTATTATTCAAGTTAATTTACACTCAGTCTCCTAGTCCACCACAAGAATTTATGAACCTAGAAGAGCTATAAGTCCCTTAACCAAGTAAACAAACTGTAACTCAGCCTTGTGTTCTTCCAGAGACCCACCACCTAAGGGTTTGGGTGATTTTTTTGGTTTTGGGGTTTGGTTTTTTTTTAAACTAAAGGTGAGGAGATGGCTCAGTACGTAGCGCTGCGTCTCTTTTCTCAGGGGCAAACAATTCACATTACTGGAATTAGACTATCAGAATAGACTTCAAATGCACAGTGAACCTCGGCAAATAAAATCCACCAGCCTTCAGCTATGGCTTGTCTTTGCACATATGAGGAGTCTCGATAGAGAAGGAAGCACCGACCTGCTGAGCTCCTTGTGAGTGGCTCGGCCTTTCCCGAGTGGCTCCCATCCCCCGGGCCCAACAAATCCAGAGCAACAACAGGCAGAAGATTAAGCAAGTGTAACTAAAACTATTCTGATGTCAGGCCTCTATTTTAATCTCCTCCAAGCGACCCGGAGCGTACTCGTTACTCCGTACACAACGTATCATCTCCTTCTGAATGTGTGAGGCACTTAAAGAAAGAAAGTTTTTCACACTGTATACCAGACGACCTTGATGTGATAGACTGCAGGGTTTTGTGACACTGCACACTCAGTGCTATTCAACACTTTGCCTGAAAGGGAGGAAGGAATGGATTTATTGACTTGTGACTTTGACTCAGGCCTGTGTATCAGGACTGTTATTATGTGGAATGATTAGGCTGCAGTGTCAGGGACAAGTTAAACTAGAACAACAAAGGACCTCCTTAACCTTTACCTGGACACAAGGCCATTCATAATGACTTGCATGGTTTGGAAAACTAAGTATATCTTGCAGCACTCAATACTTCTGCAGCCACAGCAAATGAACAGAAATGGAAAAGATGGATTGCTGAAGGAGATGAAATGTAATTCAATTCTGCATAGTCCTGCTCAGAATACCGAGTTCAGGTCCGTGTCAAAAAGTGGCAAAGGCATCATCTTTTTCTTCAGAGTGAAGTAGGAATTGGATACAATACATACCCACCTAGGATTCTTATGGGTTTTTTTTCAGGTGGTATAGCAAATAACGCTGTCCATGAAGGAGATTTCCTCATATGAAGCGTACATGAAACCATAATTATTGCTAATAATAGCTGGGTGCCAAATGTGAAGAGAAGGTCTTCAAATGGCAAGGGGATTCACTACCTCAAAGCTGGTGGTGATTATGGTGACAGTATTCAGGGATTCCTATCACTGTGTGTGAGGAACTATCTCTTTGTATCTAGTACTGCATGAGATTCCTGATGTAACAGCCCATTTATGGTTTTGTATTAGATTCAAAATACTGCCCTCCTTTTCTTAATGGTCATTCTCAGAGCACATTAAGAATGAGCGAGTGGATTTTGGATGGCTGAGATCTCACCCCTGCTGAAGCTGATGACAATTTTGTCCCTGTTTTCAGGAGGTGCCAGATCAGGGCTCAGCCCTTTGCAGGACTGAGTGCTCGGCTGTGGGCATTGCCTGGGAGAGTGCTTCACCTCACAGGCTTCTCTCCTTCCCAGCAGTGTTTTTTGCTGATATCCAGTTGTGGAATCTTGGGCGTTTTCCCATTTGTGAAGGATGGCAAAGGCACTTCTTGCAGGAAGCGGCTGTATAAGGAGCTGTAAAAATGTCTGCAGAAAGAAGTTAAAACAAGCAGCATATGATATGAGAGTTGAAGAAACGATGCAAAATAAGTGTCTTAGCGGGAGTATGAACAAAAGCTGCCTGGGGAAGGAGAGGCCAGTTTCTGATGAGATGCATTTGATCTCTCCAGCACTGTATGAACTCCTGAACTCGGTGCTCCCGAGTGTCCCTCAGTTGCAGAGCTTGGAGAAACCATAAGTAGCCTCTTGTCTTTGCTCCTGTCTCGCACAGGCCACCTAAAGCTGTGGGATAAAGCGAGTTCTTCTCTTCTGCCTTGATGTGTGTGATGAGTGGGAATTTGTGTTTCAAGCTAAACATACCTTCTAGGTTTGAAAACAACTGCAATATTGCATTCTGCTTTTTTTGAAGTGCTCAGTAAAGCACATCATTTTCATGTGGGTGTAAACTGCTCTGCTGGTTTATATGTTTATAGTGAGGCTGGCATTTGGCTTGGTGCCCTGAAAAGCACTGTCACCTCTATCCATCCCTTCTCCTTTACTCTCTCTTTTCTCTGTGAGCAGAAAAAAGCCAAATGTCACCCAAAATCCTTGGTCAGGCTAATGCAGGTGAAGCCACACCTCTCAGCTCACTGGAAGATTTCAGCTTCTTCCTCCAGTGTCCTGGTTAGACCATTGTGTGCAACCATACCTACTGGATCTGTTTTAGCTGTTTGTCAGGCAAGACACAAACCCTATGGAGAGGCTGTTTCTCTGTGCTGGGCAAATGGCACTTCTTGCCACAGGAGGGATGTGGGGTGAACCTATGGCAACTATTTTCCTTCAGAGCTTTTGTTTCCCCCCCTCAAATGAATTTATCGGGACAAAATTGGAGCATGTCTTCAATTAAAAGGTGTTTGTTACGTTTCATGGGTGTGAATTAATTTAACAATAACTTCATTTCCTCTGTGCCATTGCAAAATAATTCTGGTTTTTGTGATGACTGTGTCAAGATTCAGCCATGGATAGGGACGCTGTATACATGCTAGAAATAAAATTACAGCGTGAAGTGAAAGAATCTCTGGGACAAGCAGATTAATATTAGAGGTAGACAAACTACAGTAGCTGAGGCTTGGTTTGAATTTTTTGCTGCTTACCTGAACTCAGGTCTTCTGAACCAGGAGTTTCAAAGAAATGCTCTTTACCTGCAGGCTGTGGAGCATCGTGTGTGTATCTGGTATCCATGTGTAGTTACTCTCAGAGGTTTGTGGGGCTTTTTGACTCTTGCATTCATTTTTGCTATATAGGAATTTTACTGCTCTTTTTTTATCACCCCTAAATTGGTTTGTTGAAAATATTACCATCGGGTGTCTTTGTCTTTTGAGCTGGTTTTATGCAGGTTCTCTAACATCAGGGAAATACAAGGGTTTACTGTATAAGCCTTTATTAACTACTCAATCCCTTGTTTAGCCAATGAATGACAGTGAGTTTCCCTTTGTCATTCACATGCTGCTTTCATTTTGTCATATCAATATTGCAGCAAATTAATTAACTCCTGTTCATTTTTTTGTTCATTTAGATCGGAGGGCAGGCTGTCTAACATTTCTGTAGGAGGCAGGAGGGAAGGGCACCCTTTCACTACTCCCAGCTCTAGGACTATCTCAGCATGCCTGTGGCTAAAACCATCTGGAGCAAATCTCCCATTCTCCCAAGATGTGGGCTTCACAAGTGAGGGCCTCTTTATCTAAGAGGCAGGATTTGAAGGTGCTGTGTAGGATATCGAGTGACAGGTTTTGGGGAGCGGGATCCTTGTTCTCACTGCAAAACTCCAACAACTCGCCTTTTGTTCAAACCAGGGTAAAGGACATCTTATCTTGAACAATTACAATCTCCTAAAATTACAGGCATCTGAAAAGAAGGGAAAACCTAATATCACATGGAAGAGCCAGCAGGGCTGTTCAAAGAGGATCAGAGGTGCAACATGTCCAAAGTAGTGCTGTAAAAGGAAGAACTTTAGAAGAAGCTGCCAAATTCAAATAGTGCAGGGATTGGGTTGTTTTACTCAGAACCATAAAACATTTATGCAGAAAGAGTTTAGTGTTTCTATCACTTTTTTTTTTTTCCTTTGTAAAATTGTAGGGAGAGTAAACCTGCCTTCCTATTTTTAAGTGAATTAAAGTTTTACTGATAGCTCTTGAACTGTGATGATCTTAGAAGTTTTCCAGTGATGTGGTTGCCCTGCAAGAGATCATGGCCAGCAGGGAGGGGAGTTCCTTTACAGTTTTGGTTCTCTTAGGATCAGGCTTCTACTTCCAAAAGCTCGTGGTCTCTGCAGGCACCAAAAGATCAGCAACCTCCAAACGATTTCACACAAATCACCATTCTGTGTCAGAGGAGGGGATGTTCAGAGCAGCATGTTAAATATAAGGCAGATAAAGCATCCCACACATGCCAGGGTTGGCAGATTCCTTTCTCCTATTTTGTTCCCAGTTAAACATTGCATGTTTGTGACTCTCCCTATGGACATACTTTTTGTTTAAAAGGCATTAAGAAAAGAAGCCAACAGGGTGAAGGAGGGGAAAAAATTAATCAAAGGAACTTCTGAGGGAAAGCTGAGGGAGGAGGAAGACATTGGAAAGAGCAAATGTTTTTGTCCAAGAGATATGCACAGGTACTGACTGGCTGCAGGTTCCTGGAGCTGCTTTGGTGGGAAAGGCTTATTTGCCAGCCTTTGGCTCCCCTGACAGCCCCACTACTGGCTGCAAGTAGAACCTGCCTGAGATCATGCTGGCTACTAAATCCCCAATTCTGGCACTGAGCAATTACAAGTGCAAGGCTAGGAGGAAGGAAAGAGGATTGGTTATGGGAGTGTCACACAACTGATGGCATTATCTAGTTGGAACATTGGCAAAGCTCTTCCCAAGCTGCCCCAATAATAACTAAGGTGGTTGTCACCTGGCTGAACACTGAGCCTGGCTGAGCCATGGGCACACTGGGCTCACTGGTCACTATGGCAGCAGAATTTGCTCTCTTTTGAGTACCTCCTCTTTCTGACACTTAACACAGGACACTGAGATGGAAGGGACCTTGAGGAAGGTCACTGTGCATATCCCTCCGTGCTAAAGCAACATCTCCTGCACCTCTACCAAGAGAAACTCCAAGAGGAACATGGCTCTTGCCAGTCTCTTCTAGAGCTCCACTGTTCTTGCTCCTGGAAAGGCTTTTCCTAATATGTGACTCTAACCTTCTTAGCTGCCAGCTTTTCCTTGTCCTTTTGGTCATGGGCACAGAAAACAGATTGTTCCCTTCCTCTTTGCTGCAGCCTTTTAAACACCGGAAGGCTGTTATCATGTCTCCCCTCCGTCTTCTCTTCAGAGCAAACAACCCCACTGTGTTCAATCCTTCCTCACAAGTCATGGTTTTTAGACCTCTGATTGTTCCTCTGAACTCTCTCCAATTGGGCCATGCCTTTCGAGAGGAGCGATGCCTGCAGGAGAACACAATGCCCTGAGTGAGGCCTCCCTGGCACTCAGCAAAGCACAGGCGTTGCTTTATGAGTCTTGCAGGCTCTACTTCTGTTTAAACATCACAGTCTGGCATTTTCCTTTTTCTCAGCTGCTTACTATTGTCATTGCACATCCAGTCTGTGATCCACAGCCCCCGATCCTCTGGTTTCTTTTCTGTGCAACTGCCAATTGTTCCCTTTTTGCTGCTCAGGTAGGTTAATGCATGGGGTAGATGGAGCAAACACCTACTCCATCTCCTCCTGCCCCCAAATCCACTTAATGTTGATTTTACTCTCTTCCTACTTAATATAGAGTCTGCACATTGAGGGAGTGCTGAATATCAAATGGATGGGAAGAGGTCCTTGTTAAAATAACTAGGATAGAATAACATGGCAGGTACGCAGCAGTAGTACATGGGTTTGGGTTTAGGTAGTAAAATGTTGGACTCTGCTCTCATTGATGGTTCTTCCTTTGAAAATTGAAAGCATTTAAGCTACAAGAAAACAGATGTAAACTCCCAGTTATCTTTTTAGCAATTCTGGGTGATTCCCTTATGCTGGTGTGTCTCTTGCATTTGGTATTTTTTGCTTTTCAGAGGTAAGGCATATTCACTGGGGTTATTTTGGGTTCTGTGCCATGTTGAGGGGGTCTGTTGTTCCCTGGAGCTGGTTCATGACTGGACAATACAGAGGATGGGAGAAAAGAACAATTAGCTGGAGCTTTTGGCATATATCATTACTGGGTCTCCAAGCAGATCATTCCTTAGCTCCTGCTTAGTAGTTTTACCTAAAGAGGTTATTTATCTCAAAATCTTCTCTGAAAGTTATAGATTATACTTGGAAGCACAAGGTACATCTTCCTATATTTTTCTGTAAGCAGAGGAGTAAATTTAGGGGGAAATTTTTTGTGTGCACTCCCCAGCCAGAGAACATGAAGGTTCAGCTTCAAGGTGCTTGACTGAGGTGATGGCTCCTACCAGGGGAGTCAGCACATCAAAATGTTGCTTTCTCTGGCAGAATAATGGAGATCTGGTACAGCACCTTCTAATTTTTCAAACAGCACAAAGTGCAATTCCAAATTAACCAGCACACCTCCACCTTAATTTTTCATTTTACTTAACCTCTCTGTGTCTGTTTCCCCATCTGTAAAACTGAGATAATACTTACCTACCTCACAGGGATGTTATGAGGATTAATTAATTGATGTTTGTACAGCGCTTTGAATATGCAAAGCACTATATGTGCTAAGTATTATTATTTAGTTTAAATGCAGCTGAACAGGTTTTGAATGCTGGGAGAGAGCTCTGTCACTGACACCAATCTATCACAATGTGGCTAATGACACAGCTTTGGGGACCAGGCAGCCAATTTTCTTATTCTGTGCCATAATTAGCCAATATCAATAACAATAAAAAACCCCCAACAACCCCCCACACCTTTTCAGGAACTGCAGGGATTGACCACTACGGGATCACGGCAGAAATCCTGATCTAAATACCTCACAGTGGGATCAACCAGTGGCAAATGGATCACCCTCAAGAATCACCCAGCTCAGTCGGGAATGAAGAGTATGTGTAGGGCTGGAAGAAGACTGCAGTGCCCCATGGAAAAAAAGCATTGTCTGACTTCAGAGCAGGAATCAAGGGGAACAAAATATCTGGGGGGTTGTGTGGGAGTGGTGTCCAGCCCAGCTTTTGCAGGCATAGCTGAGAGCAGCACTTGCCCCCCTGCATGTGTGCAGAAGCTCCCAAGCCTGTATTTGTTCTGGTGTGTTAATGAGCGATGGCAGCCCCAGCGGCCAAGGGGACTGCCTAGCTGGAGATACAAAAGGCTGGCTAAGAACTGGTAATATGGGGTCTGTATATGCACTGGGGGAGAGGAACTTCATCCAAGAAATACAAGGAGAAACTCTATAATTTTTCTCTTGGCTGCAGATTTATTTCGGTTTTAGTAGTTCTTATTCAAATTCATCAGGGGTAATTAATGAAAGATATAGGAAGGCCAGCACACACCTAGGAACCTCTGTTTGCAGCTTGAATTATGTTGAGCTGTTTGGTCTATTGGTTCACTACCTCAAGCCTAGTGCAGTATTGTCATCCTTTGCTTTACAACACAGTCATTATATCCCTAAACCACATTGTGATACACTGTGGCTTCTGTTTACGACTCCCGAAACTCCCACTCCATATATCACCTGCCATAAAACCCATCAAACTGCTGCTAGTAAAATGGTGCACAGTGGTCTAAGTAGGAGCCAGGCAAATTGTGTGATACCCTACTGTGGTTAATGAGAGTGAAAATGTGGTTAGGATTTTATTCAGGCGATGTTCATTTGCAGGGCCATTGTAGTGAGGTGGCAAAGAAAAGAGTCTTTTGTTAACCTGAATGACAATATATTTTCTATTGTACGAAGTAGCTGAATGCAGAGTTTGCCAAGTTATACATCAATTGTAAATAAGTCAAACTGTGACCTTGAATGGCTACATTTTTATTGCTTGGGGGTCTTGAAAACTAATTAATACACTGAGATGTTATAGCGACCATATGAAACCTGTTACTGGAATTTAAGCTGTGGTGGAACAGTTCAGGCCAGTCATTGACCACTACAACAAAACATAAAAAGTAATCTGAATGTGTGTGTCAGGAAGATTTTTCTTTTCCTATTTTCTCTTTGAGAGCTGTTGGGGTGGATGTGCCATTCAATTGTTTGGAGTTGTAGGGAAGCAGAAATTCCAGCAGAGGTGTGGTCCGCACTGCGGATCCTGACAGGGGACACTGAGCAGCTGGGTGGTGAGGGCTGCTCCTGATTTAACCAACATTTTTGGCCCCTGAGGCCAAGGACATACTCAGCGGCATCCCAATGCTGTTTTGGCCTGAACCCAGGGTATAAACCTTTCCCTCTCCTCCTTGCCCTTTCCACCCTGGGTTAGGAAGGATCTGGATCCAGGTATGTGCAACCAGCATCTGGCCTAAAACTAAGCATGTGATGAAAAAACCCCTCCTTGTTAAGTCCTGAGTGGTGTAAAAGTCAGAGCAATTGTCAGTTGATTGTTTTCCACAGTCCCTGTCATGTTTCTGCTTGTAGTTGTCTCATTCATTAAAGTGCAATGTAGATTTCTTGTTTGTAGTTAGTTCCCCCCCCCTCCATTTTTAATTACACCACCACATCTTCAGAGCTATAGACCTTGAATACAGGAGAGCTGAGTTTTACTTTAGGTTGAAATTTTACATATATTTTGCCTTAGGTAAAAAGTGGATTTCCCCTCCCCAGCCAACGGAAAGTAAATTAAGGAAGGCGTGTATAACAAAACCAAAGTTTTGTAGCTGCATTGTGTGTTTTTTGACTGTTTCTGCTGTTGCACCAAAAAAAAAAATTACATTAAATTAAAAAGGCCTATTTATAAAACAAACATTTTGTAGGCAAAAAGGAAATGCAACCATAATAAAATTGTCAGTCTCAGCGGAATGACTGTATTGTACTGGGCTTTCGAAGAAAATCAGGCTGGCTCCTTCAGAGGAAATCTGATTTCAATTTAAGAGTCTTATTGAGGAAAACAGCACCACAAAAGGGGAAATTAAACCATAAAAAGTGCATTAAGATAATGTTAAGGATCTAACTTACCACCACAAAAAACCCAAAGGAATCTGAAGCTGAGCTATAGGAACTTTCTCTGTCGCGCATCCTCCGGGCTGGAAGTGCAGCAGCTGCCCCCGGAAGGGTGGGAAGGGACAGAGGACCTGTCTGTGAGCTGTGCCGTGGAGTGGTTAAGGTTAAGAAAGAGATGATGTAAAAATGGCACCTTCTCACTTCACATATCATCCCCTTTGTGAATTCTGAGTCACAGCTGCTTAATCCACTGACTGAAAGAAGTTTTCAGTGCTTTTTTCCCCCTGGCTAGCTTAGTGGAACCTGTAGAGCCATAGAGAAGGAGCTGGATTACTTTGTGGCTCATGCACCACCCGGAGATTAGCTGATGAAAGCTCTGGTCTTGCAGTCACTTCCAGGGGTGTGGAGATGTATTGCTTTCAAGGAGAAGCAGTTCAGTTCAGCAGTGGGACTTCCTTTTCCACAGGGTTTAGGTTGAGAGCTCTTTCCAAAAGGATTTTTTGTTTTAAGCTGAATAGTGTGAAAATCTGAAAGAAACCAGAAGACATGTTAATTTGATAGTTTTATGGCATACGAATGTCTTTGGAGTGACCGAATTCATGCAGTTGTGGCTACAGGGGGGTGTTGAGTGGGTCCAAGGTTGTGCATATTCTGTTGAAGTACAAGCCACAGGCCAAAAGGTACGTGGGGAGTGACCACATTGATCGTGTGGCCTATGGAAAATAACTTTTCTCCTATTTCCCTTTCTCAGGGGAATGTGTCTGACTGTCAGGATGACCAGTTGGTCTGTCAGACGTTTATCTCCTCACCCGGCAGACACAGACACTTCCTCAGGGCACCTGCTGGTGTGGGAGTGAGTGCTGTGCCACACGTGAAAATCCCAAATGCTTTGTGGTACTTTTATGACGCGTTTCTCTGAGCAGCTCACCCTCATGTTGGGTTAGCTCTGCTCCTGCTGATATCCCTGTGGTCCTGTTGGTAGCTTGAGGAAGTCCTTCCCCAAGCTTTTTTCATTCCAGAGGAATGCTGCCTATCAGAGTTATCTATGCCTCCTTTTTGAGCCTCCCAGCTGGCTTGCACAGGAGGGAAGTGATATTTCAATTTTGTTGTGAGGAAACCAAGGAATAGAGGGATCAGGTGGGACGAGATTGTGGGCTGCTGGGTATCCCTAAACTGCATGGACCACCTTATCCAGCTCACTCAAAGAGCTTGCTAGAATTTGGGAAACACAGGAGTCCCTTCTGGAACAGCTACTGGGAAGGGTTTAAATGTCTTAAATTTTGCCACGAAGCAGAGAAGCAGATGGTGACTTCCTGAGGTCTCTTCCTGCTTTTAAAATGCTTTCACTAGTATTTGATTTTATCCAGGTTTTGATCTTGAATATACCTGTCTTAGCTGGGTCTCTCATCCATATTTTGTGAGGAAAAGAAAACAGGTATTTGTAAATGGGTAAAAAAGGCAAACTCGGGTAAAGGCACCATCGCCTTGGAGTGCAAGATGATGGGATGGATTTGCACACGAGAGACCCCGGCCTCTCTTTGGTTTGGAAACTCTGACCACTGTGTCTGCACCACCACTGATGCAGTTTGTGTGCGTCAACTGTCTCTCTTTCATGTGCTTCATGCAGTAGGGAAACTGGTGTTCCATTCTGTCCTGTCCCAATTTGTTTGGCTCATAAAAACAGGACCTGCAGCCTGCAGTTGCTGTGGGAGTCAGACTCCTTGGGTGTCAAGGGGACTTCTGGCAGAGGGAAAACTGGAGGGCTTGGCAGAACCTTTGTGCGTCTAGAAATCGCAGGAAGTTTTGAAGAGAGCAGAAACATAAACAAAAATAAATAAAACATAAACATAACCCCCTAAACTGAAACATACTCATGCATTTACAATCATCAAAATCCCAGGTTAGGCAGATGAAAGAGATTTCAGAGTGTTACAAGTCATAGCAATAATAGCCCTGGGACATTGGCTGGTCTATTCTATTATGTAAAAGTCTTGCAGCCTTGTAATGGTTCCACAGATTAAGAAGTGCTGTGTACCAGCTCTAAATATTTCTTCAAATTAAGACTTTCTGCTTCTAACTGAAATCTCTGCTGAATACGGCGGTATAATAGGGTGCCCTGCTCCATCTGTGTAAATAACACAGAGAGATTTTCTCTTGTTGAAATACCTGTGTTAAGAAAAAAAAAAAAGGCAGCAATAACTTGAGACTTCAAAGGTCTAACTTCAAAAGATTTCTTGCATTCTGCTTGACGGGACAGCATCTTATGCACACATGCTTTTTCACTGCTAAATGCCTTAATAATGAGCTTGGGTTCAGGTTTTGTGAATCAGAGCCAAGTAACTCTGTTTTATTATATTTGCTGGGAAATGAACTAGCTCTGGGTAATTAGGAAGGCAATTTTATTAGCATCTATTTCATAAAGATTGTTTTTTAATCAGAGTCAGAACTTACTAGAAATGGTTCTTTTATTTTTATTGCACGGGTCCCCTGACTGGTGCGGGGTGCCATGGGTCTTAACCCACAGCAAACTCTGCCCACTGAAGGCAGGAGTATCACCACTAATCTGTAATGTTATAAAATAACCCTAGGATGGTAATCCTCTAAATAACGCTGCAGAAGCTAATGATTACTGTACTGTGCTTTACTGCATGATGCCACCCTGGGGCTAAATTGTAACTGTCCACTCATTCCTGCACCAGAGAGAAGACAGGACACAAGGAGCCTGCTTTCCTCTGCACCTCGAGACAGGCTGTGCAGAAGCAACAGGAGGCATCTCAAAGCCACAGGGAGAGCTGAAGGAGCACTTAGGATCAGGGTGTAGGGATACAACGGCAGTGTGAGCACCAGGAGAGAAGATTTTGGGTTGATTCCTTACTCGGTTTTAATTTCCTGTAAGGACTTGACACTAAATTAGGGATGGTGCTGGATGAGGCAGTGGCAGTGGGAGGAAAGACCAGTAGGACATCTTTTCTTTCTCTGGAGGTGCTTTCAAAGAAAAGGGAAATGCCACTGTACTCACCAAAGGCCAAAGTGCTGATGGTTTTGTTCACTGGGCAAATGGGGGTGGGGGGGGAATCAGGCTTAGGATAATCATCGTGGCTAAACCCACACCCAAACCTCTGTTTGCTGAAACAGGAAGAGAGATTTGTATTCATATGAATGAAAAGTTTTGGTTTCATTTTTAAATCTTCCTTTATTATTTAGTATCATCAAATTTCTAAGCACAAAGGATGTTTCAAAATGCAGAGTTAAACCACTGCTTTTTGGAAGTGTTTTCAGAATGCACTTCAAGTTTTCTGAATGTTTTAAATTCTTTTTTTCAAATTTGCTTGATGACCTTTGCCTGAAATTCCAAATATTTATTGTTCCCTGAAATTTCTTTTTATTTTGGTCAGTGAAAGAATAATGACTTGAAGGTGTTCTCAGCTGCAAACATCTGCATGTCATAGGTGGGCAAAGCCAGAGCTTTTGACTTGGAGCTCTGTGGTCACTGCTGGGCAGAAACGACTTGGCCACGACCCATCCTGGGGCTGGGACACATTCTGATCTTGGAGAGTAATTAAGGCAGGTGTCTTCTGCAAAATTTACACCTCCACTTGTGTTCTTATTGCAGACAGACTCTGGGTTATAAGCAGTTGCAGTTGGATTTGGATTCATTCTTGTATCTGATTTTGTGTCTTGTGAGAATAAGTTCACACTGGATTAGTAGTAACAAAGGAATGGGTGAGAATGTAATGGAAAGAGTGGGAGGATCCTTTGTGCAAAAGAAGGAGTGGGCTGAACTTCCAGAGGTGCTCAGCAGGGCTGCCCACGTACCTGCAGAGCACAGCCTGCCTTTTTGAAATAGCAGACATCTGGAAAAAGGCAATTACCTGCCTGGCTCCCTCATCACCAGGGTTGTGTGAGTGCAGTTATAAAGTTTCTAAATTTGGTCCCATAAAGTGCTTCTCTGGAAAGGAGACAAGAGCTGGGAGGAGAGATGTCCCTTCTGGTTTGGGAGTCCAGGCAGAGAAGAGAGAAACCACCTCAGTGTGTGCTCAGCCAGTTCCTGGGAAAATCACCCGGTACCAAATCTGGAGCTTGACCTGAACCTGTTCATGTTTTGGAGACCTTCGGGGAGTTTGTTTCAGGCCAAATCAGTATGAGATCAAGGAGAAAGTTTATATCAGTTTTGAATTGCCTGAACAAAGCAAAAAGTTTTTAGGACTAAAAAGGGAGAAACATATGTTACACATGAGAAAAACATCTTATCAGGAAGAATATGGAGAGAGTGAAGTGACTAACGATGAGGTTTCTGAGACTTTGCCACAAAAATTTTATAAAAGGAGCTCCTGAAAATCTTTCAGATTGCTGTAGAGTGATCTCATTCTTCAGGCAGAGAAAGATTATCAGCGAGGGTGTAGTTTCCAACTTCCCCCCCCCCCCCCCATTTATACTTCACAAAGCTTATTTTATTTGGACAAAATAGTTTAAACCCCCTCAATTATCTAGATGTCAAAGCCTGTATCTCCAGAGAGGCATGCAAGCCAAAGGCCTTAGGCAGGGATGCCTGCTGTCTTCCTCACAGTCCGTGGCCTCATCTGGTGGTACTTGTGGTCCTCCACAGTTGTTGGTTGCAAACCCGTTGGGTGAAGGTGAAGGATAAATGCTTGTAAGAAAGAGGAAAGAAGCAAAAGAGCGAGAAAATGAAAGAAAGAGGAAAGAAGCAAATCCCTTTTCCCATTGTGCACGCAGCAGGGACAGCTACTGCTGCCTGCTTCTCCCAAGTTTGAGTGCTTAACTTTGCATCCCAAATACAAAAGTATTTTGGTTCACATATACATACATACATGCATATATATATATAAAAATATATATGTACACACCCACACACGAAGAACAGCAATCAGTTTTATTCCTTCGCTTTGCAATCATCAGTAAATTTAGTATATTCATGTGAATAGTTTAAAGAACATGTCCTGTGATCTAAGTAAAAGGGAAAATATATCCACAAGATGATCCGGTGTGTGTAAAAATAAACATCTTGATTGCTCTTACACGCTCCTCTTTTTTTGCAAGCAAAGAGAAATGCAGAAAAATTGCCACATTTCATCATGTAGGACAAGGGGGCCCAGGTGACACCCTGATCAGGTGTGCATGCATAATCATTCCCAAAATAATCACCCTTTTGAATAATTTCACTCCAAATATTGCAGCTTCAACTTATTCTCTGTGAGTGACTCATAAATCTTTGCCGTGAATGTGAATCAAGTTTCAGAGCCGCAGGCTCAGGAGCTTGTTGGATTTATTCAACTTTAGTCTTTATTTATAGACATAAAAGTGTATTATTGGTTGTAACATCCAAACAAAGGAAAACAGATTGTAAGCATCCATTAACATTTTCCCAAAAGGGAAATCTGGAGTTTCTCCTGGGTCTTTCAGTCTCTCCCTTGTAATATTAAGATGATGTCATAAACTCATAATTACTTTGTGATGCTCTTATGTACTCTGTAGTTGCTTGTACAGAGATGGTTATTTATTTTCTGAACAGGAAAACTGAACAATACAAACAGGTGGAAGGAAGGAGATCGGTCTTCGGTGGTTTAAGATTTGAAGGACCCCAACATTTTTATTTCATCCTATTGCAATGATGTTCTCTGGTGTATGCAGGGACACAGGTGTTTTATGTAGTATTATTAAAAAAATGTTTCATTAATATTCTGGTTTAGGATGCAAATGTTTTATATCCACTTCATAATGACTGGAGCAAAGAGCAATTTGGGGAGTAGTAATCTTTGGGAAGCGGAGTCTTTATTGTCAGATTGCTCCAGGTTCCTTCCAAAAATCTCTGTCTGAATTAGTGGTGGACTTACTGCTTTAATGAGGATCCCAGATGGCAAAAAAATGTGTGAGTATGTGGAGGGGAGGAAGGAAGGAGCTGATCCCTGAATTTGGGGAATTCCAAACCTCAGCAGATACCGAGGGCAGGACCGAGCAGTGCAAGGGGTTGTGCCATGGAGGCTTCCTGAGTGTGGGGCTTCCCAGGTACATTCTCATTCAAGGATAGGGCAGGAATTCATACCAGAGCCATGTTTATCCTGTAGTATTTCTGACCTATAACAAAGCCTGATGGAGTGCTGATTGAGTGACTTGAAATTAATAATTGATCTGGCTTTCTTTCTCCTTCTCATGGAATAATGGTGAGCAGACTGTGATTCCCTCAGATTTATTTGTTAATCTGAAATATCAAATACATTTTTACAATTATTTTTTCCCCATTGATTAGATTTCCCAGGCATCCAGGTTTGGCTCCGAGAGTCTGGGCTCTGGGCAGCACATCAGGGAACGGGCACAAGTTGAATATTAGAGGTTGGTTGTTACTCTGCTTGGCAAGGTGCAGGGCTGCTGAGGGTGAGACAGGACCTTCTGCACGTGTGTCAGGTAAATCAGGTTAATCTGTCACAGATTTGCTACAGGGTTTTGCAGACCTTCCCTGGCCTGGAGTTCTGGGAAATCCGTTACTCAGTGGGATAAGCCCTTCCTTGCTGTTTTCTGCCCTAGTCTGGAGAAAGGTATGAGAGCTTCTCACGCAAAGATGAGCAAATCCCTCTCCCTTGAAACACACTTGGGGTTTGGGCAAAACTTTTCTGCAGGATGGTTTGCTCAGCGGAGGTGCACAGATAAAAGACAAGCCTTTCAGAAGCTGATGAAAGTATTCAGCAGTGTATTTTGTTCCCACTACTCAGTCAAAGCTAATTTGATGGAGAAGAGAAAAATCTCTTCCTTCCTCAGCAAGGAGCATAAATATCCATTTCTAACAGTCCTTTAAGGACTTAAGGTTTCTTATTGCCCATTGCTAACCATTTTAATTTCTGACCTCTTCTGCTTGACTAGCTGCAGACCATTCCATGACCCTTTAGGATTCCAACACTGAGATTTATGTCCTGGCCCAAATTTCTGTGAATTACTGTTAAACAGCCTCTGACAGAATTTGGAGCTGGCCTTTCTATTATTTCCCCCATTGCAGCTTTCCACACTTCTCCCTTCCTAGTTCTTCATTTAGGCTTGATGGATATAATTTTAACCATTCTCTTCAACTCCACATAGATATTTATAATACAGACCCCTGTGTTTTATGTGAATAGAATGGGACTGAGCTTGGTTGAGTTTGTTTCATTTCTCTCAGAATATCCTCTGGACTTCTGGATTGTCCATGCCTTTTATTTTGGTTACATAGTTGTTTCTTTTTTAAAGTGGGAGCCATTACAGAGTATTTAAAAGTTGTCATTCCACAATCATCCTGACTTACTCTGCCTGCACAGAGAATTATGTTTTTCTTGTCTTTCTACTTCATTTTGGTACTTGAGCATGGCTTGGTTCAAAATCAGGATTTCCTATTTCATTTGCCTTTCCCCCCAGCCTTTGGTGTTACCAACAGGCTCGGAAAGGTGCCAGACATTGAGAAAGGGAAGGAGTAATTTTGCTTCCCATCGCTCAGTTCCTCAAGCTCCTTTCGCACCAGGAAAGAGGAAGTTTAACTAATATTTCTGAACTCTAAATAGATTGCCCCATCCAGATTCCTCACTGACATAAGACTTACTTGGGGCATATCTTAAAACTAAGATGGATTGCTTTGATTTTCCTCCAAGTGCATATATCTCTGTTTTCCCTCTTTTAATGTTACCTCACTTTTTTCTTTCCCTATACCACTTTCTTCGAGAGCAACTACTGTCTGGTGCCACACTGGTCAGCCTGACAATCAAACTGTTATGCACTGAACTTTTTGCTGTTTACTTGGGATTTTTTTCTGTTATGGCTTCAATTCTGGGATTTATTCCGTGCTCCTGTCTGCAAGGACACAGGTTTGTTAGCATTCGGGTGTGGATGTGAGCCCATCTTTATAGTCACTTGGAAGGATGAAAGCGGGCTTGATTTTCCTGGAATTTCTTATCCAGTTCTTTAGCAGACCTTTATCAAAACACTGTGTGTCCAGAGCAGCCATTTCTCCAGTGACCTGGGAGCCAGGCACATTACATTGTTCAGATCAGAATGGCAGTGCATGAATGAGGGAATCTTTTTGTCACTATGGTGACGTGCCAACCCCATAGATGCTGTTTTACTAGCAGAAATTAGAAACTTACTCACAGATTCCGAGGCGGAATTTTGCTTCCGTGTGTTCATTTAAGATTTAGCCTGAAGTATTAATATGAAATTTAAAATTGTGTCCTTTCGACTGGAATCCAGTGTGGTTACAAGGTTCTAATAAATATTATGTCCTTCCATCATGCAATTAAAATTTTCCACCTCATTTCACAATGCAAAACACTCGCATGTTGTCAATCATTTTGAAACATGATTTTTTGACATCATGTAATTTCACTTCATTTTTCAGACAGACATCACACCGGGAAATTATATAAGAAAGGATCCTATTATATCTTTATTTTTCCACCGAATTTCACCTTCAAATGCAGACATTTGTGTACATTTCAGTAATTCTGACAATAAACTTTCAAGGAGAAACGAATGGCATCTCCATAGCCGGAGATCAGCATATGGAGTTTCCTGCTCTTCAGAGACTGCGGCTCCGGCGCAGGCACCTGGTTAGGAACCGCTGGTGTAGCCACGGGAAGTTTACAAGTCTTGATGCACGAAGTGAAAAGGTTGCTGCTTGAAACAGATACCACCTGGGAGGCAGGGAGGCAAACATATGCATGTTTTTGAACTTTCCTGTGTTTAACAGTTAGCAGACACTAATGAATTGCCAAGCAGCCCTGATTTAAAACGCAGTAGTCAAAAGCAAGGGTACCTGCTGCTTGTCAGGTAGTCCACCTGTTCAAGAAACCAGAGTGCCCCTGCCCTGTGCCAGGAGAAAAGCTGCTGCTGTTTCAAACCTCTGCTCTGGTGTGTGTGTGTTCCTTCATATCATGTGAGTCAGGAATGTGATAGAATATCTCCGGCTCATTATAGAAGTCTGGTATTAAGCAACAGATTTTGATCATAGTTGCGTGTAAATCTGGGGGAAATACAGCCTGTTTAGAATTTGTAAGTGCTCAGATACAGGCTGGCCAAGTAAGAGAAGAGCAAACCAGGCATGTAAAAAGCCAGAATTAAACTTCTTTTTTCGTAGCTGGGTTAGCTTTCAGATATCCTCTCCTGATTTGTGATGTCCTTGGAAATTCACACCCAGACCAAAAACCTCCTTCCTGTCTCTCAGGGCTCAGCTGGAAATGGCAGCACATTGCCAGAAGGTGTCTGAATCTCCTCCACCTTTCTAGGTTTAAATGCTGCAATGGGGATGTTGCTTCCAGCCAAGGTGATCCTGATATGTTCCACTAAAGGTCTGCTGGGTCACACAGCTAGGCAGCTGTTATTCTGCTAAGGGAATGCGCAAACAGAGCTGCTGACCTACCAGTAAACCCATCGCAGATAGTTTAAGATGAAGTGTTCAAAACTATTTTCTATTCTGTTCTAGTCTATTTTAGATGGTGTATGTCTGATAGTCTTGCTGTGTCCAAGGGTGTTGCCGGCAGAATTATTCCCAGGCATCATATGCATTCACAAAGAGGAGCCTAAAGAGGCTCAGTTCCTGCTTTTTTTCCCCTCCAAAAAGAGCTGATACTTTGGTGAAAGTAGGGAGAGGTGTGAGCAGTGCTGGAGAAGCATCAGCTAATGTATACTGTGCCAGCAGAGGAGACAACAGCCTGGGATGCTGCTGTGTGGGAGCGTGAGGTGCTCCAGAGAAGCCCTGCCAGTTCTTGTTCATGGGCAGACACAGATGAAGTTGTGATGGCGCATGGAACATTCCCATGGCAAAAATACCCTTGCAAAGCTGCCTGTCATGCCCATCTCTGCAGAGGGTGGGTGGGCTGCTGTGGTGGGGGGAAGGAAAGTGGCTTTTAGGGCAGCTGTGATTAAAGGAGGGGAAAACCCCACAACACAACCCCAACATGGTTAAGTTGGTACTGACTAATAGTGGTGAGCTGGGGGATGGTGCACTTGTTCCCCTCATCATTCAAGGTGGCCCTGTGAAAGCTGGTAATGATCTGGTGGTAGGAGTGCAGGGAAAGCAAGGCGGCAAGCAGAAAATCATGAAGAAGGAGAGAAGGTTGTTACCACCACTTCCTTCCTCAGACTGCAGCACAGCTTAGGGCTCAGGTTCAATAGGAAGTTCCTGCCACATAAAAAGCTCCTGCCCTTCACCACCCGTGTGCATCCTCTTAGCCTGCAACAGTTGTAAAGTAACATCGTTTAGCTTAATTTTTTTTTTAAATTTGAGGCTTAAACTGCCTTGAGGGACTTTGCCGTGGGTTCAGAGGGCGTGCAGGGTCCCCAGCAGGCATCCCAGTGGGCTGCAGGGACGTGCTGTGGGTCAGGGAACTGCATGTTAGGATGGTGCGTTTTCAGCCTTTCAACTAACTTGGTTCTCATATAACACCAGCTCTCAGTGGTCAGATTGGTTTTACCGCAGAGACGTGGGGAAGCAAATACTCTCAGTGCAAGTGTGATGCAAATGATTTCTCCTGGCCTGATCCTGAAGTCACTGGGGGTGTGCCGTATAAAAACATGTGAAAAATTAGTCTAATGAACGACAAGATGGATCTTTCAAGGGGTCCCTTATGGGTTTCACATGAAACGTGCTTCCCCTGAACTGGGGCAAGGGTGCTGAGCTCCCCCCAAAGTCGCCCCCCCGCCGTGAGCACACTCTCAAGGCATGAGCAGCGTCTGGGGAGCACCAGCACAGCCCTGTGATTTGCAGGAAGGGGGGGGGGGTGTTAATTCAGAGATCTGTCCTTCAAAGCAAGGAAATGATGAGGTAAGAAATCTTTCTGTGTTTTGAATATATATATATGTACACACATATAAATATAGATGAGATTATTCAAATGCAGCTTGAATATATTTTGCCTAATCCATACAGAGTTTTATCAATATTTCTTTGTTTATTCTCTTTCATGCCAGCTGCTTTCTTTATATATTTCCATTTTGTACATTTTTCAGAGTGATTGGATCATGTTGCACACACTTCTATTGAAATATTAAGTGTTTGCAATCCCCATTCATAGGCACCAGCTCTGTTATTATGATCCATCATTTCGAAATCCACATATTTGAAAAAAGAGAGCTTAGCTGGCCCTTGAGTAGCAGAGAGCATTAGACCCAAGGAATCTCATTCGTCTTGTCAATAATCTATGGATTAACACCACCAAATTGTTTGTTTCGTTGGCATATCCTCACTGTATATTTTTAAACAAAATGAGAGTGTGGAAGCCCTGGCGAGGTGAGGTCTGATGAAGGTTGGGTTTATACTGGTGTCAGAAGGGAAACAGAGAACTTATTTGTGCCCTGCTCCTGAGGATCTCATGATGGTTATCTTTTGAGTACTGATTCCTGTTAGAGGTCAGGATAGGAGAAGGGAATCCTGGGATACTCAGGGCCTCTTGTGCCTCACCTGGGGTCAGGGCAGCATTTCGGTGTTATCTGGGATGGAACAGCCCTTCTTGTACTTGGGCTTTTTATTGTCTGCCAGCCTCTTGCTGGGAGACTCTTTCCCTCACTTTCTGCATCCCAGGAGGATGCATGAAGGTGGAGATGTGGTGGATGAGCAGAGGGGTTACAAGGCAGGTGCAGCACTTGCAACACCTATGCAAGAGGAACCAGCAATCTGATTTGTGAGCATCTGAGATAAGGACAAACTTGGTGACTGCAGGGACCCCAGTGCTGATCAGGGCCTGATGATGGGCACAGGGGACTATGGAGATGGTGTGTGAGCATCAGTTTTGTGCATCTGTGCCTTTGGTGGGTTCACCTGAACTGGAACACCACCCTCAGTAGCTTTTTAGGTAGGCTCTCACCACTCCTCGGTGAAGTTCTGCTCCTCAGCATGACAGGACAGCAAAGCCACTGGTGCCACACTGGCATTTTTCTGGCTGGGTCAGTGTGGGGGCAGACCCGTCCTCTGTCAAAATCTCATCCTGGCCTTTGCACCCCTCGGTGCTGGTTGGTGGCAGAGCCATGGGAAGGCACGAGGGCTGTGGTGCCGGTGCAGGGATTGCCATCAGCAGGGCTCCGTGTGCCATTCATCACCGGCGACGGCCCGTGCCGCGGCATCGTCACCTAGCAACAGCCCGGCCACGGCAGGCGGGACTTTATGTGTATATATATATATATATATATTTTAACATAAAAATAAGGCAATAATTCAGAAATTAGCATTTTTATTTTCACAAGTGCGAATGTTTGGGTGGCAGGGTTGGAGTTTGAAGATGGAGATGTTTCTGCTTTGCATCCCCGTGACTCCAAGCGCTGGAGCAGTGGCTGCTGTGACAAAGTGGATCCGTGCACTTCACGTGTACGGGGATTTAAACTTGAACCTGACACTCTGCCATTGCCTTACCCTGATTTTTCTTCTTTTTTTCCCCTCACATGCATGCTATAAAAAAATTATGTAGTTAAATTGCAAGGTGGGCTCTTTTTTGATGTAACTTCTACCTCTGAGGCTGAACTTTCAGCTCTGATTTTTTTTTTTTTTAATCAGAGTGAAGAAAAGGCAAAGAAGTATATAAACTCAAATTATTCCTTTCCCACTCTTTTAAAACACCTTTAAGATTGCAGAAGTCTTCTGAGCTCTATATTGGCAATTCATGGTGTGGCAACTCACTGCAAAATCCGCTCGTTCTTTTTCGCTGATTGAATTTGCTGATTGTTAATGTGTATAAAAGTGTTATCTACTTTCGAAGTAATCTCCTGCTAAAGGATTTATAGGAAAGACTATTTAAATGTCACAGCGTTTTCTCTGTTGTTATGACAGTATTATTGAGTAAATAGTTTAATTTTAGTGCCCTAGTTAAAAAAAATCCATAATGACCACCACATAAATCCTTTGCTGTTTTTATTTCTATATTTAGTTCCCTCTACAGATACTGGAGTTGAAAATAGGCTGGTACCTAAGACATGAATTCTGTTAAATATTAAAGAGATCTCATCAATGATTTTATTAGTCTCAGTACTCAGTGAAGGCCGCACTGACATCTGAAGTCTAATGATTTTTTTAATATATTTAAAGCCTGGTACTGCACCTTTAAATATTGAACAATATTGAAAAATATAGAAGTACTTTTTTGTATATTAGCTTTAGGCAGAACTGTTGTATGATTTCCACTCCTTTCATGACATTGTAATGATGTTACCACATACAACTTTATCTTGCATGAAAAGGTGAAGTCATGAGTGATTTCTCCAATTTAAAAGCACTCAACCCTCACAGTGCTAGAAATGAATATTTTGCATATATTCATGCAACAATGATTCAATTTAAGATTTCTATTTTCAAACATTGCTTGAAACCTTCGGTATGTTAGTAGTAAAATTGCCAAAATGTGTAATAAGATTTATTATAGATGAGTAGCATTTTATTTAGTATTTCATGTTAACACGCTTTTAGGGTTACCCTGGTTTAGCAGAGGAATTCATCTTTCTTTTCTAATCAGAGCTAACACTTTATTGTATTATTAAGATACACTTACTGTGTGATTGTATATCATTGTAGGAGCAGAGTTTTCTCTGCCTTGGCAAACCTGAGCCTGGTTGATGCACAGCGCCTGCCTCCTGCACCCGAACCCACCGCTCCGTACTCCGCCACTCCCCACCGCTCTCCTTTTATTCTGGTTTTTAACTGTCCTCCTAAAAGACCATCTTGGGCTCTGCACTGACACACACACACCAGATCTTTCCTCTCCTCTTTGCTCCACCAGACCTCGGCTCTGCTCTCGGACCACCGCTGGCAGCAAACCCTGTGCTGGGAGCTACTGCTCCGGTGATTGAAATACAGACCACTCTGGGTTTGTCGTGAGGCTTCTTTTTGTAGCTTCAGCATCTGCCCATCACACTGTTTTTCGTGGGACTGGTAGGTAGGAGCCACTGTTTCTCTGGGCATCTCTGGTTGGGGCTTCTGTGTTGATGCATTTTACTCCCTGTGCTGACACCACCGGGTATTTATTTCATGGCTTTGCCTGTGGAGGCGTGCGTAGCATTGGGGCTGTAGGAACTGGGGGATAAAAGCAGTAGAGCAGGTGCTTAACCCAAAGCAATGGACATTCTCTGCTCCCTCCCAGCCTTTCTCATGCTCTGGGGCAGGTCACATCCCTGCCGAAGCAGCATCATCATCCATACACAAGCCTGTTATTTTAATGCCTTTGGTGATTAAGGAGTGGTAAGACCAGGCCTGAAAAATTCCTGGCATTTTGATCCTCTGATCGAGGTCCAAATCCTGGTGCCTTTTCTTGCCTCCAGTAGTCCCTTCATACTTGGCCCTACTTGCAGAAGGAAACGACACGTTCCACAGGTAAGGGGAAAAACAGTATTAAAATGCAAGTGTGAGGGATGTGTGGTGATGAGTTACCATGCCAGAGTGATAAATATGTTTACATCTTTTAAAAGTTGTAACTCAGCACGGATGAGCTGAGTGTCCCCCCCCCCCCTTCACATTCATGTTTGATTCACAAACAGAAAGAAATGATCTACTATTAGGAAAGATTTCTCTTTGACTGGGGAGCTGGAGATGGTGGTGAGAGTGGCTTTCATGGATGAAAATAATTGTACACTTTTTGTATTATTATTTTTGGCACAGAGCTGGCGTTTCAGCTTTCCAGCGTATTACATCATTACTTTGTATAATGCATCATAATGATAGAGTGAATGGAAACGAAGAAATGCCAGCTTCTGTTGCAAGTTTAAAGACAGACACACATTTTCAGCTGGGAAAGCTGCTGTTCAGCTAAGTGTTTTCCTAGATGAAACAAAGCTGCAATCCCACTTGGCATTCGCATTAATTGTGGACTTGCCAACAGGCCAGTTTCACTGGTGTATAAATTAGTGGAGAATTATTCAACTCATCTCAATAACTAAGAGAATATCCTCATAAAGCTTGCTGAGCTGTAAGACACTCCCCCTCCCCCCCCCACTTTCCAGGGTATTTTGCACCCTATACTTAGAAAAATCACAGAATTTGCATGCTTGTCCAAAAAAAAAAAAAAAAAGAAAAAGGGAAAAAAAGCCCATACAAAGAAAGGCATTGGATATACTGATCCCCCAGCAGAGCAATGTGGTGACTATCTGCATAAAATAGCAAGTTTGTATTGATCGGAAACTGTCCAAATTAAGAGGGAATTTTCTGGTTTGTTGTTTGAGTTTTGAGTTTGGGTGTTGGTTTGGGTTTTTGTTTGTTTTGAAATTCAGCTGAAAATGAGAAGTGAAAGTGCCTGTGAAACGTGTCTCAATGCCATCATCAGACACCCGACATTTCGTGGCTCTCTGTTGGAACAAGAGCCCGGGAAGTGCAAACTTCCCCAAACTGTCCTGCCAACAGGCCTTTCTGACCTAAAGGGGGGATCACCTTTATGGTGACAGGATAATTTGATCTCTGTGCCATCTAATCCTTATTTTCTTTACGGAGGCTGCCAGCAAGGGTGCCAATTAGTGCCAATTGTGATGGTGGCTTTTGTGATGCAGACACCTGCCCACTAGGAATTGGACTGGTACCACCAACACACATATGCCACTAAACAGCTGTCAGATGGTAATGACTTTTTGGAGTAGAAGAAAAGGGCAGAATTTCATTCCGAGGCAATTTTCTGAGAAAATTTTGCGATTTTTCACCTCTCTCTTTCGCCCCTCTTTTTCGGTATCTGAATTCCAGGCTTCTAATGATTAAACAACATGTGAATTTTAACGTGTATTTCATAGCACCAACTTCATCCCAAAACCTGTGTGTTCCAGATGAGCAAAAGTAGAGTGAGAAATTATGTTGATGGTATTCTTACTATTCAGAATTGTATTTTACACTTGTTTTCTGAAATTCATTGCTTATTTAGGTTACTTATCCCAGCAACAAGCAAAAAAAAGCTATATTTTCTTTTATCCTCTGTTTTCTTGGCTAAATTAAAAGAATTGATTAAATGTAAATATCAAACAATTAATTTTCTTTTTTTCTTTTTGTTTTTTGATGAAAAAGTGAAGTGCTTTGCAGCACTTCTGCAGCTCATGCCACCACAGGCACAACAGTTCAGGATCCCTCTTGTGCTTTTATTAAATGCTCTTCTAATTTTCAGTCAAATCGACTGCCCCTTCTTTGATGCCTTAAACAGGGGAAGTTCACAAGAGGAATTTTATGTGCATGTGTGTGCTTGTAGAAGTGTATAGACCTCTATCTGTACAGACACCTTCACTTTGAGCTGTAAGTTTTTGGGTAATTTTGGCAGTATGGTCACGCCTAGACTGGATTTCTTTGCGGCAGATGGGAATTTCTGCTCCGTAGTGTTGAGGTTCATCCTGGCTCATGAAACGGGTCCGTCGTGAGATGCTGAGCACCGGTTGGTGTTAAGGATGTGGGTGGGAAGTGTGGGTAGTGTCTCACAGGAGGTATTTGGCACTGTGTGAGGAGGGACCTTCAGAGCTGTAAGAGGATTCCTGTATCCTTTCCAAGCCTCGCGAATCGCTGCCGAGAGCTCCCGACGCCTGATAGTCCGGCCAAAGGCCAGGCGCTGGCAATTAATGTGATCTTTCAGTGCTCAGCCAACACTTACTGCTGGTTCAGCCTTTGCTCTGGCAGGTGTCACACCTTGATTAGTGCAATTGCTTATTGGCATCAGCCACTAAACTAGTGGTTCCTGCTAGATGGAAAAGGAAACAATCCTAAATAAACCCAGCCAAGGTTGGTACGCGGTGATAGGAGATGGTCTAATGCTTCGAGGAAAAAGCAGTCACATTTAAAGAACACCACCATTGCCATATTTAATCACAATGTATATAGGAAAAGTTGGTATGAAGGTTTTCAAGCTAGATAAAACTAATCAGGGTCATTGTTTTGTATTAGCGTTTGTTCCTGAGGTCTGGGCCATCGCTGCTTGTCTCTGTTTCCAAAGTATGTAAAGATGTGTTACAGCTTTGGACCAGCTCTCTTATTGCCTTCCTATCTGTTTCTCTTCCATTTATTCTTTCCTCAAACACTGACTGTTTTAATGCAGCTGTAACTGGCTGTGGCCTCTGCCACAGAAAGGAGAGAGTTTGCAGATGGACTCGCAGCAGTTTCTGGACTTGGTCATGGAGAGCTTTGACCCACGAGGAATGTTTCTATACTGTCACCACAACGTGCTCTGAAATTTCACAGATTTTAAAGGAATGGCAGCCAGAACAACCAGCATTCACGGGTTTGGGTGAGGTAACAGCAAACCTACAGGGGCTCAATCAGCTGTTTTAGTTTCTTAGTAGCTTTTGACTGTGTGTTTTTCTCCACCAGTTAGCTTGTTAAGGGCTTTCAAAACATTTTCTCTACGTCTTGGGGTTGTTCCAAGGCTTCTCAGTTGGAGAGGACAACAATGGGGCTCAGGTTTGTGAAACTTCAGCCCCTGTTCTGGCACTTCAGCTGAATGTTGTCTTTACAAAGGCTGCAAATCCCAGTCATTCTTTTCCTGACACTAATGGTCAGATTGTAGAGGGGCTCCTCAGTTAAGTTTTTCTTTAATGCACAAGGCACATTATCCTTGAGTATGAAAATGCTCTGCACTAGGGTGTGCTGCTGTTTTTTGGGTGGGTGAGTAGTTATTTGCCTGGGTGAGCAGTGGGTGCAAAGTCCAGCCCATTATTCCGTACTCTGTCCTCGAATGCAAGTCAAGGAATCCATTGAGCTCAGCAGATCTCATTACTGGGACTGAAGTGAGGACCCGTGTTCTTTGTTAGTGTTTTAAACGATGCAAACACGTTTTGAACAGTCCTGTGGTGTATCTTTTGCACATCCTAACATACAGCTCTCCTAGTGAACATATAGCATGGTTTTTAACATGTGCTAGTCTTCAAAACATGCAATATTAAAGGAAAATGCAGTAATTCTTTAAACACCCTATCATTGTGAATTCATATCATATTCATTGTAATAGCATTGATCAAAATGAATTCATTTGGTATTCATGTAAATGTCACATGTACTTCCATAGGTGTTTCATTGTAAATTAGCATTTCTCAGAGGACACTTAAAATAAAGTGTTACTGAAAGTTCTCATTACACATATTGCTGAGATTAGTACATTAAGGATCATGTACTTACATAGTACTAATGCATTTCTGCCACTTAAAATGCTGCATTACCCATTTCTGATATCTAGCAAATATCTAAAGCAATTTTGAGAATTACTGACATCCTGAAGGAAGTGGTACTTTTGTGATTAAAATGGTTTTGTGTGTTTCACTTTGATTTACAAAAAAAAAACCCTTATGCCAGATATACTTAAATGATTTCTTGATTTAAATGACTTCAGCAGTAAGTGAAACAAAAAAAATGTGAGAGACACATCTAATTAGAAAAAAAACCCCCAAATATTATAAATGCTTTGGGGTCTTCAAACTTGTCTCACAAAGCCAAATTAGCTGAGACTTTAGTATACTGTGGCACAAGCTTTCTGATGCATTTGCTTTCAGATTATTACTTCCTAAGAGAAAGCTGAAAAGTTTTGTGGTCTCAGGCAGATGCATTTCTGACGTCTCGAATTGTCCATTACAGCTTGTTTGGTCTGAAGTTATTTTTGAAAAGATTAAGTTTAAAGAAGACTACAGAGCATTTTATAAATAGCTGACAAAAGGTGTGTTACAGTAACTATAAAAGAGAGCATTGTTTGAGACCTGAAACACTCTAAAGCTGTCTGACAATGCTGTGGATGTCTTCTGAAAAGGATTGATGTAACTATTTAAAGGCTTTTTTGGTAACACTAGTAAAAAACCCTCTGAAACTTAACAGTGGGCCTGATCCTAGCAGAAACCTTAGGAAAAAATATGAGGAAATGACAGTATTTTCATGTTTATCTTGGAAAGGAAGAGTCAGATTTGGCACTGAGGCCATTGCAAAACCAATTCCATAATGTAGTCTTTTAGCAAATATTTGTTTGCTCTTCTGGCTTCATCCATGTGTGTTGTGATGTGCAGTGTGGACTTGCAGCAGGTGCAGGGGGGCTGTGCAGGAGGAACCATTCCCAGAGCTGAAAGCACAGAAAAAGAATGGAATTATTGCTAAAACACTGCTCTGGGCTGTGGGAAGTTTAGGTCCAGCTCTGGTGCCAGCATGTCCCTTGTGCAAAAAAGTGGAGCTGGGAGAGCAAGCTCTTTCTATCCTGTCACTTGTCCTGGCACAGGCGGATGGGCCTTTTGGGGATGAGCCTCCTGGAAAGGGAGGAGGAGAGGATGTGGAGGAAGAGGCCCCATGCTCTTTGAGATCTTTCTGGTGTCTTGTGCAACCTTGAAGCTCTCACGACTTTCCTCAAACGTGACCTCCCCCCACCCTTGCAGCTGATTTCCAGCATTTGTTGACTGATCTCTGTAGTGAGTTGAGCCACATCTCCAGGAACAAAGAAGTGGACACATCCACACCTGAGTATCAGCTGTACCTTAGAGCTCCTTTTTGTCTCATGCCTTACCTATTTTCCCAGAAGTTTTCAGTTTTCAAAGTGTTTGCCTGGTTTCTGGTGTTTGCCTGATTGGGAGCATGCAGTACGGTGAGCCACAGGATAGAGTGTGGAATCCAGAGATCCATTTCAGGTTAGAGCCATAATTAGCTAATGTAAGATAATAAATAGCTACTAAAATCACATGAAAAATATGATAGTGCTATCAAGTGTGTTTTTATAATCCTGCTCCTCCTCTTTTCTGCCGCCTCCTCCTCCTCTTCAACGTAACAAGGACCCTAATAGGCTTCATGTACAAGTGCCTATTTTTATTAAAGACAAGTGTAATCTTTTGTAGTCCAAATGTCCCTATCATAAATGCTAACCGAGGAAAATATTAGGACTCATTTATTTATGAACCCGTTAATAATGAGGTGCAGTTATGAAAAAGGCTTTCTCAGCACAAAGCCTACTGAACAAACAATGCACACTGGGGAAAAGGAGCTAGTTAGCCTTCCTGACTTAGATAAAGCTATGGAGAAATGACAAGTGCCAGTAATTAGCAAAGCCTCTTCACCAAGATAACCCTATACATCTTTGTCTAGTTCAATCACCAAAGACTCCGATTCAGTGTAAAATTAAAGCCGGGATGCCATCAATTTCTGTTAACCTCTTTATATTGTTCTGTGTTCATGCATATGTGATAGATAGTTTTTGTCATTTTATTAAATGGTGACATCTCAGTATGCATGTGACTAAAACTGTTTTCTCCTTAGCAAAGTATTTTTAATCATCTCTCCATTGCCTTTATTATCTTGGTTCTTCGGAGTCCTAATTGCTTTATTGTGCAGTATTGGTGCTGTTCCAGGGGTGCAAATGTTTGTGCCCACTCCTTTTATACCTGGGTTTAAGAGGTTTGTGCCCTTTCTAGCACTCACATGAGCAGGTACAGTAGTTCTGCATCTGTCTGATGAGCACCTGCAGAACCTCCTACTGCATTTTTATGGGAACAGGCCAAAATTTGTTGGTTACAGTTATCAGCACTTACATGCAGTCCTCTGGTGTCCATGAGGGTGGCCTCCCCTCTCCACAGGTGTCCGGATAGGTGGTCCTTGTTTGGTTTTTTAGTGAGGTAGCTACTGTTCACCTGCTTAAGGCACCAGCCAAAGCAGGTTGAACTCAGCTGAAAGACGCCTGTCTGCACCCAAACTGCTTTTTTTTCCCCACCTTAAATGGTAAGCCCTGAATTTTTTTTTTCCCCGGCAGGCTTCCAGTATCTGTGAGCTCATACTCCCTAAATTTCCCTTTGGCTTCAGATAAGTCAGTAAACACATTCACCTAAAGCTTTGTGAGGGGGGGAAAAAAAAAAAAAGTTATAAATCAACCCTGTTCCCTTGACGTCGGGGCAGGTTTGCTGGGAGAGCTCGCAGAGTTAGCACTGAGTGACCTGAGGAGTTGCATGTGGCATTGGGTGTCATAACAAAAGTTCCTGCTGGCTCCGTTCTCCTGCTCTGTAATGTCTTTTTACTTGCTTTAAGTACTCCAGGCCCTGACTGCTGAGGTTATTAATCTTCATCTGTGCTCTTTTTAAACTTTACTACTAGCACTTTTTTTGCCTCAGATATGCTTTTATTCATTCTTTTCAGCAGCAATAACCTCTCATATTGGCCAAATTAGGAAATAATTGCAAATAATAGAGAGTCCTTTTCCAGCTCTACAATAAAGGATTATATATGTGCTATGTGTGAGGGATGGCACGGAGTGTAAATACCAAAATGTGGGCAAATAGGCAGAGAGGGGAAGTATGTTGGTTGGCTTTCACTCTGAATTGCTGCCTGGCTTGGGGGTCTGTCCTTGCGTTCAGAGGCACAACTCATGGCAAAAGGGCATGTGTGGTGGTTTGTGGAGGAGAGAAAAGAGAAAAGGAAAAGCAGGAGCTGATGGTGTTTAGGAAAACCAGGGCAGGGTGTTTTAGTCTTCTGTGGTAGAAGCGGACTTGGAGAATCAAATTAATTCACTTGTATTTTTTTTAAAAAACCATCTAATCTACCTTGTTTTTATTTATGTGGCCACAGTAGCCATGGCTTGTTTCTGTTCAGTGCCAATTCCAGGAATTCCACCCCAGTTTTCCTGTGTGTTGTATCAGTTTTGGATCTTTATCCGTTGCTTTGAAACTCCCAGTTGTCCAGTCATGGAGCTGAAACAAAGAGTTTATTCCTTGTATCACAGTCACACATCACAAGCAGCCAATAATCCATCCCAGATATTGTAAAACTGTTTAATTAGGCATCATATTAATAATTATTTTCCACTAACAACAATATATGTAGGACTTTGGGATATGCTTGTGCCATATAAGAAGCCACTTAAGCTCTCAGGTGTCTGGCTGCTCTCATACATAGGCATTTTCAGGATCAAAGCTCCTGTGAATGTTACTCACAACAAATAATTCTACCAGCTCTTGGGAAGAAAATACGGAGAACATTCATGTAATGCTGCCACCTCAGTTGGGGAGCAAGGAAATACCACGACTGTAGGAGAGAGCAAAGCTCTCTCAGCGCTCTCACCACATTAACACTTACCTTCCTTCCTTCCAGTCAAAGTTCTCTGAGCTGCTGCTTTCCATTGTTTTTTATTATTCATTTAAATCAGAAAATAATATTTTTCCTCCCTAATTCAGGAAAAATTGTCATTGCCCACCTCCTGCTGAGAGAAAAAAGTGCCAGAGCCCATCTCCTGTGAGCTCCTTCTCACTTCAAATGCAGGCTGCATTGGCTCCTTTGGAAATGTAACAGGCTATTATAGAAATATGTATTTACACAGTATTTTAAGATGCACATTATCCACCTGATAGACCATAACAGCTCACCATTACAGCCTATTGAATAAAACCTCTTTGCACCATTTTTTTTTTCAAAGCGGATACTTTTTATGTGATAAATTGTGAATCTATCGCATGAAAGTACGAGTTCGTCGTGCAGGACCGTAGGAGGACACCATTTATCTGTAACCTGCTGCAGTGGGAAGTTGGTCTGACCCTGTCCCATACAATGAATTATTCTGACCAGAGAGGTGCAGATAAAAAAAAAAAAGGGGGGGGTGGGGGAGAAAAAAGCTTCATGAACGTAAAAGGAAAAGTTGCAACATTTGTTTACTGGTCCGCATTAAATTATAAGGGAGATCATGTCCTGCTGTGCATGTCTATGAGTTTTAAACTACTGTCAGTCTGAGAAAGCACCCTTTGGGGCTCATGCTGTCCTCCTGAATTCCCAAGGAGCTGGGAGCATCCCAGATATTTGAGTTCTCCTGTGCCACTTTCACCTCCCAGTCCTAGAGCCTTTCATCTCTCCTGCAGAGTCACTGTCCTTCTTCCTTAGCTGGTCCTAGTTTTAAAAGGGACCCCTGTATTCTGAAAACATCTCTGCTTGGCTTTCCTGCCCAAACTTCTTGTGCTTGTGTGACTCCCTCCAGCTAATCCATACTTGACCAGTTCCTCTCTTCCAGGAATTCACATTACAGCCTGCACTGCCCTAGGTGCCATCTCTCTCTTTGTCCAAGGATGCTCTTTTGGAATAGATAATTACCAAAATTTAATGACCCTCCTTTATTAGCCGGGAACGAGGCATGACTGTCATTTCCAGTGATGTTTAACTTAGCAAGAAAAAAAAGACAGCAGAGAACACCACAAGACCCCAACTTCAAAACGAAACTCACAGTCAAAGACAGTGTCCCTATTATCAAACAGACTGAATAAGCTGCAAATAGGCAAGATCCCCAACTTGTTGTAAGATGAAATAGAGCCCAGCCCCTGTTGTGAAATGATTTTACATTGCAGATGTTCATGAATGCATGGAAAATGTGGTGACTTCAAGTCTCTTTTCGTTCCCTATCTTCAGGATGTCAAAACTGATTTTTTTTTAAAGGAAACTCTCCAACAGTTGCAGTTGACTCCTGAGAAGAACTTGAATGTGTGGAATAAAAAAAGACTCCCAGCCAGCTGAACAGTGTTGTCTTCTTCCCTCCCCCCACTCAAATTCAGCATACACAACAGAAATACCAAACAGGCATGGGTTTTACATATCATGCCAATTCTGACCTAAAACAGTTTATTAATATAAATCACCTCCAAAAAAGGGAAAGATTTTAAAGGGAAGCGAATAGCTGCCAAAAAGGCTTACACACAGAGCCAGTGCCTAACACTAAACCTAGTGGAAATCATGTAGTTCCACTCTTCATGAAGCCAAGCCGTGGGGAGCCAGTGCTTTGAACCCTGCATGGGACACTTGCTGTGAGTCCCCAGTAGAAAGCATATGGTTTGAGAGGAAACAGGAACACCATCCAAAAAAGTGCTGGTCTATAACCAGCAGATCTGTAAACACTCTAAACCCATTTTCCTGCCAGAGGGATCCGAAGGGCCCTGTCTGGCCTTTTCCATGGCTCTTCCCCCCTCTGGGGTGTCAGCATGAGCTCCCACCCACTCTGAGATGACTCCAAGCACTTCTGGGAGGGCTTTTGTGGTGTCCAGCCCAAAGGTGGAAGCTGATCTTACCTCTGTGCTTTCCTCTCGGGCATCTCCTCCTTTACTCTTCACTCTTGCCTCGTTCAGAGAGAAGGACAGAGCAGCCAGAAGTTGTGGTTTTCTGGATTTCTTAGGTGTGTTTGGGAAAACCGTCCTCACTTTTTAAACAGTGTATCCGGTTTAATTTTCATTATTTTTAGATGTTAAATTTTACATCAATACAGTGTGTCTTAAACTACTGTATTAGAATGCTGCTTGACTCACTTCCAAATTGAAGACCTTTTAAAAAAATTGAAGCAGTCCAATAATTTTAAATCACTCTGCACTGTGCATTGCAATTTAAAATTATTGGAGTGCTTCAAATTTTTATAAGCCCTTGAATTTGGAAGTGATCGAGGTTCTGGGCATACTCAGTGTAGAGCAATTTAAAATTATAAGAGCTGTCAAATTTTTATATAAGCACTTCAGTTAGAAAAGGGATTTGGGTTCTGGGCATGTGCAAAGGGGAGCAATTTAAATTATTAAAGTGCTTCAATTTTTTTTCTAAGCACCTGATTTTGGAAGGGTTTTGGTTTGTGCAGCCTAAAATGACAACTTCCTTTGAGAGTTTCTTCTTTAAAAGAATTTCAATCTTGCAAACTAAAGTATTCTTTAAAATGTGAATTCACTGATACTTTAAGAACTGATTTGCACAGAGCGTGGTGCCCAGAACATCTATTTTTTTTCACTCATTTTATCATTTTACTATTTAAGGGGCAAATTGATGGTATAGAAATAGCTGCCTCTTTGGATTTTAAATTTTTTCCAACTGTTGCATTCATGTACCAAAAAAAAAAAAATAGAGTGGAAAAATGAAAAATTTGATGAGGAGAACTGAATGCTTTTTCCATGCACTATCCTGCCTGGCCAACAGAATTTAGAAGGGATGCAACATTGAAACAATTTGTTATTAAATCTCATTTTAATGTCTCTCAACACTTAAAATGAAAGCCATGTGATAGCTGATTGAATCTGAAGGAAGGAAGTTGGAAAGCAGCTTTATTTGCACACTTCTGCTCTGTACTGAAGTGATTCCTGCCAGGAGCCGTGCTGGGATTGCCGTCTTTGCCCCAAATCCAGCTATGGCCCTTGAAATTCCGGTGCTGGGCGGTACAGCGGGAAGAACAGCAAGGGGAGAGGGCAAGATGAGACTGAGGGATGCTCTTACTGGGCCATCAGAGGATAGAGATAGGGGAGGTGAGCTCTCTGCTCACTCTTCTCTCTGCTTTCCTGTTTTAAAACTGGGGATTCACTCTATAGGGCCAGAATTGGGGTAATTAGTTGATGTATTGAGGGCACCATGTACCTTAATCCTCATGTACCAGGAGTATGGGCGGCGTGGAACTGTGCATTTCATCAAATGCCAGTTCAGTATTTTCTTCCCCTTGAATGCTCCTTTCACTTGTTTCCAGGGAGGTGATAGGTGACCATTTGTAGTTGTTTTTTTTCCTTGGAAAATGAAGTTTTTGAATAAAAGCCAGTGATCAAATTAAATAGGGGCAAAGATATGTCAGAGGTGAAATTCAAAAGACAATACGTAATAATTGGTTTTAAAGCAGGAGCCAGATTAATCATATAGTCAGGAACAAAGGGAAAAATTCCTGAAAGCCTGTTGCATTTTAACTTGGATTTTTTTTTCCCCCCCCCCAAAAGGTAAAAGTACAAAAATGGTTTCTTACTGCCCCTGCTATTAACTGCATCATCCTTTTGGGATGTGAAAACCCGGGGCAATTCTGTGCCAGGAGGACAAGGAATGTGAGACCAAACATATCTTTGCTC
This sequence comes from Platyrinchus mystaceus, assembly GCA_035041135.1. Taxonomy (NCBI): domain Eukaryota; kingdom Metazoa; phylum Chordata; class Aves; order Passeriformes; family Tyrannidae; genus Platyrinchus; species Platyrinchus mystaceus. Next base: position 2,719,333 of record JAWWLV010000121.1, read on the forward strand.
GGTGTAAGTTGGTTTGGGCTGTGGTTTCATTGATCCCTTCTGGAATTTTGTGGCAGGCACTGGCTAAGCTCTGCTCATCCACACTCCTTGGAGGACAGAGTGGGGCGTGCCAGGGGGTCGGTGCGAGCGTGGCCGGGTGAGGAAAGGTTTTTCCGGGCAGAGTTTGGTGGGTGTGAGCTCTGTCCTTCCCTCTCCTTCTGCCCGGTGTACCAAGCTGGGTGCCAAACACAGAGACAGACCTGGCCCTGTCTGTCTGAATCCCTGTTCTGGCACAAAATAGAAGAGCGGATCGAGTCGGAGCCGCCGCCTCGCACAGACACACGTACGAGCTCCGAGGCTGCCTTAAAGTTGCCGTCTCGCTGCCTCACTTCAGACGCTGCGTGCTCGAACCCCGCTTTTGGGCTGGATTCGTGCTAATGTTGACAGTTTTTTCCTCCTTTGTTACATTGTGCAAACCAAATAGAAAGTGAGGTGAGCTTGTCTGAGCAGATGAAAGATGGCAAGAAATTGGCGCTTGGGGACCAGTGTCTTGGTGACATCGACTCTGCAGTCCTTTTTTTCTCTCTCTCTCCCTGGCTTCCCCTCTCCCTCTCATTCTCTCTGAAATGGTCTGTGCCTCCAGTAATTTACATAATACTCTTCTGACACCTTTACTTTAGTCATCAATCACGGTACCTTCTCTCAGTCTATCTTTTGTCTGAGCATGTCTCTTCTTTATCAGGCCATGCACAAAAGATTAATTTCACAGTTTTTCTCCCTTCTTTCTTTCCTTGCAAGATACAAAGCTCATGAAATGACAGAAGCAAGATAATGAAAACAACAATGCAAGCAATTTTTTTTTTTTGTTCTTGCTGGTTGGATCTCAAGATACTTTTTTTAACCTCATTGTGTGCCATCTGTCTTAGAAAAGGTCTGCTCTGTATTTTTTAATACAATTCTGATGCTGTTCTGAAGACTACCTGGGGAAAAAAATACATATTTTAATCAGGCCATAGGTATTGATGTAAAATTAAATAATAAATAATAAAAAAAAAGGAATTTGCTGAACAATTAAAGTGAGGGGTCCATTTCTAATGGTGGCATGGGCTACTGCACAGTGCCCATGCCCCAATTAATATTAATGATCTTTTGTGCATAGCAAATTTATGGCATTTGATTGACTCACACAACTACACTTCAAGCTGTCACGTAAAGTGAAATATATGGGCACCATGGTCTAATTTGCATATGCATATGTTCTTAATATTAATTAGTCTAATGGATCTAAGGACCTGGAGATAATTTGAGTACTGGGAGAAGAGAAGCAAACAAACAAAACAAAACTCGCTGAACAGTGCCCTGGTATGGGCTTGTCCTACAATCAAATAACTCTCCCAAAATGCAAAATAATTGGCATGAATTTCTCCTCCTTCCCCGTGTCTCTCCCAGGACCAGCTGAATTAAAATCTTATCCCATATAATGCATTGTTTTGGCTCTGACCCTGACACTTTTTAATTTGAAATGCTTAACATGCCAAGTAGATTACAGAATTATGTACAGAGGAGTTTGAGTTCAGGCTTATGGGCGTAGGTCAGGGCTATGAGATTTGCAGCCCTGCGAGGGGGCTATTTCCCAGTACACCTGTGTAATTCCCATTAATATTAATGGGAACCGTGCGAGTATATTGGGGGGAACTTGGTCTCCCCAGCTTAGCTTTGTGCTTGCACTGCCTGGTAACAGTGGTGCAGATTTCCAGAGGAAATGGCCACTTTTGAGCATCAGGTGTTGGTCTTTTAAAGTTAGTGAAAATTCACTTTTCTTGATACTCTGCGGAGCAAGAGGTGCCAGAGCTCCAAAGTAGGGAGGAGTCAGGGTGATCTTCTCTGTTTGCCTTGTGAATTGGCTTGTGAGAGGGCTGATGTCCTAATCCTGGCTGCACTCGCCCATCTATACAACTCTTCTCCGTGCAAAACAGCTTTAAATTTCCCCCAGGCTTGGACCAGTGAGTTGAAGCCAAGCGAGTGGTCAGGGCAGGCTTCCATCAGCCTGTGGGAGCACTGACTTCATGTACCCACATTCAGTATTGTGCTGGTCCTTTAACTTGCACAACGATGAATCCGCAACGAGTCACCTCTTGTAACCTGTGCCCAGTGTTCTTACACGTTCACCGGGAGGAATTAGTGGAGTTTAGTCTCTTGGATGTCGAAGCCATCCTACAAAATGGCACATGGCCTCTGCCTGTCAAACTCCCCCTCCTGCAATGAGTCTTTCCACTGATTCTGCAGATGCAGTGTGTTTGCTGCACCGTTGGTGGTACCTGTGGCAAGGCAGGTGCCACCACCAGAAGCTGCTCCCAGCACAGCGCTGGACACTTCTGGACAGAACAGACGGGTACCTTTTTGTGGGTACAGCAAGTCCTGATGCACCAGTGTGACAATGCTTTGTGCAAGATGAGGAACACATTTGTGTGACGATGAAGAGGAGGTTGACAGTGGGGTCCATGCACTAAGTCCTTCCAGGACCACAAAGTGCTGCGGGAGTTAGTGAGGGAAGGGAGGGAGGGATGCTTTGATGCCTCTGCAAATTGGCCAGAGGCACAGGAGGAAGTGGCTGTCACCCCGTGCCGTTGCTCAAGCATAACGTTACCAATGGAAAAGGAGAGTAGGTTCAGCCCTCCGACTGGGAGTTCTTTGGGAGCAACTGTGGTGTTGCTGGTGACATGTCTGTGTGGCATCCTGCGGGAAGGATGGAGCTCTCTCACGGCCCGGCCTGGTGTCTGTGGGGCTCTTTCTGTGCCGATGGGGAGGTGACAGAGGATTGACATCACATCCACTGTCACCAGGGGAGCTTCTGCACGGGCAGCTTCGGTGTGGCTTGAGCAGCCAGCCGAGGAGCTGGGGCTGCAGCCACAGCATCACCCCTTCGCGGGCCATCTGCAGGGAGCAAAGCACCACTTTCAGCAGGGAGGGACGAGAATCCCAAAGGCTGGGGCATAACAGAAGTTTCTAGAAGACAAGGATGTTTTGGAGCTGGGAAACTGGTTAATGCTGTTCCCAGTCTCAGGGGACGTGGGGGCCTCAGCTCGGATTTGGTGCCTGACTCACCTGGGTTGTTTCACCTAACAAAGAAAACACCCCACGCTGCTTCAGCCCGTTTCCAGCCTGCAAAGCCGTAATGAATCTGCGAGCTGCTGATTGCCTTTACGAGGTGCTAAGCACCGATGGCTGCCTGATACCAGGCAGGAGAGTGTGGGCTCTTGGCCGGATCAGGTCTACAGTGAGTTGTTCTATAGAAAAAAATGACTTTCCTGTACGAAGGCATCACTTATATACCGAATATATATAACAAAACCTGGAAAGCCTCTAGTCACTCATTTTAGCTGCTAAAATGCCTTTAGGCCAACATTCCTGCTGTGAAAGGGGTTATGGACATGTCATATGGGGGTCATCAGTGAAAAATATACCCAACTTTTGTTATTCTTAAGTCTAAATCAAAAACCTCTTTTCACAATCCACTAAGGGACGATTTACTAGAGAGTAGAATGTGGTATCAATTATTTCTGTGGGCATCCTTTTTGTTATAAGAAGCAAAGAGGATTGCTTGAGAGTCAATAGCATGACTCCATCTCAGATTACTAAATAATGAAATGCTAAACTTGGCCTAGAGTAAGGACTATTGCTGTCTCAAAGGGACCAGAGGCTTCAATTAAATCAGAGGACAGTGTTCAATGAATGAGAAAAGGATGCTTAAGGTACGATGACATATTACCGGATTTTACATTTAATTGCAGTGCTTTGTTCTTTTAATAAAAGCACAAGAGCAGTGGATCTCCATTATGGTCATCTGGTAGCATTGTTCACTGTGGACAGTTTATTGTAATTGATTGGCTATGTTTAATCCCTCTATTTTTCATATAAATGAATCCTGTCTGCTTTATTTTATGAATTTTCTTTGCTTAAAAAAAGAATAACACCTAATATTTATTTACACACAAAAGAGCCTTTTCACTGAAATACTCAACGGTGCAAGAAAGAAACAACCCAGCTTCTGTGAGAGTGGAATGAAGGGAAGAGCTTCTGCCCAGAGGGGTGTAATTCTGCATCACTCACGCAGGTATTGGCACTCGCAGAGCAATGTGGCTTGTGGGGGCAGCATCTTGAGAACACTGGGCAACCTCAGGGGTGACAAAATGTCCTTGCTGGTTTTCTGGGGCTCTGTGTTGCTGAACTTGTCTGGGCTTGGACTGTGCCAAGCTCGCTGTGGGCACCAGGGCCTGTGCACGGAGTGGCTTTCTGGATTTCTGGTCCAGGAGAAATTGGTTTCAACCCTCCCCCTCCCCCCCTCCCCGCACCCAGAGGTGGCTTTCAGCCTTTCTGCTCGGTGCCCTGGGATAACATGGAACACATGGCAGTAGTTAAGCTGGAAAACCACAGGAGCATGTGTATGTGATTATACATATGTGTGTGCACACATGCATGCATGTATGGGTATATTTATACTTTCATGTTTGCATATATAGTGATACGTGTTCATTTTAAAATATAAATCTGTAAGTGTTTTTTAAAATGGTTGTCAGGCAAATACCTCTTTTTAGGCATTTTTTGCTGTGACGTCTCATCTGAGCACACCGATTGTATTCCATGATATAAATTATGGAATTGTCAGTGATTTAGCTAACATAACCTGATGCATCAAGGCAACACTGAGGTTACTGTCATCTTACGAAGGGAGAAGTTGAGACCTGAAAAACTCAGATCCTTGTCTGTAGTTTTAGAGTCTGGTTGGTTGGTTTGTTTTTTCTTCTTATTTTTCTTCTTTTCATTAAAAGGTCCGTGTGCAGGAGAGGGGCTCTTAAATGCAGCTGAAACACCATGTGCATTGAGCACAGGCAGGGGAGACACCCTCCCTTCAGACCTGGACAGTGTGTGTCTCTTTTTTGGGCCAGATCCTCCTTGAAACAGGGTCACAGCGAGCTGTTCACTTCCCTGTTTAAACAGGTTGGGTGTCTTTCTTTTGTTTCTGCCTTGTTTCAGCTCACCTCGTGTCAGAGCCTGTCTCTGAAAACGTGGCAGTTCAGTGAGGAAGGTGGGATGAGATGACTCTCAGAAGCAATGGCACAAAACGAATGGCAGTCAGCCCTGTGTGAGGTTTCTGGGCTCAGGGGAAAGTTGTGAGCTGCATTGCCTACTGGGAGAAATTTCCCTGTGGTTTTATCTGAGGGGTTTTTCGGGTGTGTTGCTTTTCAAGGAGGGTACAATGCTTTTAACAGCCTGCAGTATCTAATTTTTATAACATCATTCAGCCATGTGGCAGCGTCGGAGTAATGAATTCAGGAAGTGTGCGGCGAGGATTGTCTGTGCAAGAGGGTGCAGGCAGTACTTAACTCCCTATCGATTGCAGTGAGTGACTGATAAACAAGTGAGTGCCTCCTGAGCAACTTGAAAGGGTGCTGCAGGCCCCAGGCACGTGGCTGGTCAGGTGTGGGACCGGGACTGTAATCGGGAACAGCAGCATTTTCCTCTTACTGGGATGGTCAGGTTCGAAGGTGAGGGTGTCAGAGAATTCCTCCCAGGTGGGTGTACAGCCAGAGCCCGGCTGTGTCTGGGTGTAGGACCAAGCAGAATGCCCAAGCACCACTTGGTGTTGTGCTGCACAGAGGAGGTTTGCAGCTGTGAACTGGGCAGTGGGTTCACCAGATGCTCTGTGTTTGTCACAGCTTCCCCTTGCAGGGGCTGATGCAACGTGACTCCGCCGTACCCATGTTTGTGAACTACCACATGATGAATATGGGGCCGTACCAGGGCGAAGTCTTCCTCTTGACAAAGTGCTGTGCCTATTCCCAGTTCTCCCTGGCCTCTGTTTTTGTTAATTTTGCACTGAAGGATCAACATGCCCAGGATGCACGCGTGCATCCATCTCTCTCCCTCTCAAAGGAAATTAGTGCTTTCCTGTCACCGCAGGTGATATGAGAAGGGGAGGAAGTACACAAACTGATTTATCTGGAGCTGTCAGCTGTTTTGAGGATGTTGACTACTAAGGGTGTCAGCTCCTCCTCAGTAGTTGGCTGACTCTGAAGAAGACCCCATTCCTCATTAAAAGAGCACTGAGCTGCACTTGAAAGTGACTTTCCCACTTGTTCTCCTCTCACAAACATCACAATAACAGATTCGCTGTTTAAAGTGGCATGATCTTCATGCCAGGCCCAGGCAGCTTTGTAAAATACACCTCTGCAGCACTCAGTAGCATTGGTACCATCCATGCAAAATTCATTTGAGGTATAAACTAGAGACTATCATCACAGATGACAGTTATAGCAAATCAGCACACTGTGTACAGTTTCATCCTTTATTCACATTATGTATCATAATAAACGTCGTCCTAGCAACACAGTTTGTTGAGAGTCAAACACAATACCCCACAATGCCTTGCCATGGATGAATGTGAGGAATTGTGGCTGTAAGAGCCTGGTGCAGCCTGAAAAGGAATCAGCGCTTGCTACTGTCGTTTTAGGGGACTCTTCTCCTCCCACCACAGCCTTGGGAGAGAGATGGGAAGGGAGCCTGTGTGAACTGGGGGTCCCTGCTGCATGCTGGTCTGTGTGGGATCAAACCAGAGTGGTAGAAGCACTGGGAACTGGGTCAAAATGTGTCAAAACTCAGAATTGGATGGCTTGAGAAACAAGAGGAGGGACTATTGCGTGGGTAAATTGAGTAATATTGGGGAGGAAATATTACTCAGGTACCAGACTATATCTTCCTTCTTTTTAATAACTGTTTAGTGAAAAAGCACTTCCAAGGTATTGAATGTGGAAAGAAAAAGAAATCTTAATGTAAAAATGTATGTCTTTGGTATAGAATTCCACTCAGACCTGAGAGAGATGTTGCCTGAGCAGAGTCGAGTGTGATTCATATAACATTTTGCCAGCCCCTGGGGAATGTCATCTCCTTCTGATGTCTCCATTTGCAGGAAAGGCTTCATTGCAGGTACAGCACGAGGCTCCCACACCAAAGGGCCGAGTTCGCTTTCAGACCCTGACAAGTGCTTGCTCTGTGAGGTACAGCAGCCCCTTTTCTGTAATCCTTGCCCTGGGATCTGCTCCAGCATGTGTTTTCCCTTATCCCTGGCCACGAGAGCCCCTGTTCACATGCTCTGTGTTAGAGAGGAGCTGCTCTTCCCTGGGGTGCCAGTTAGGCCACAGTGGGGCTGCTGGTTCCTATGCATTGAACCCCTCAGGTGGGGCCAGCGGGATACTGTCCCCTGTCCCTAATGAAAACCATGTGTTCCTACGGCTGGGAAAACTCTGAGAAGCTCCAGCTCCTCTCTGAGGTGTGTCTGGTAGGTGTGATCAGAGATCATGCTGATGATCACTCTCATGTGAGACAAAGCTTTTCCAGGATGAAGCACTATTTTCAGAAGACCCTGATTTTCTTTTTCCCCTCCTCCTGCCGTTTTGAACAAATTTATCACTTGATATCTCTCTGAGATGGAAATATACCAATTAATGGGCTGTTGGAATTGAGGAGATATTTCTGGAAAATCACCCTAAGTGTTGCACCCAATTTCTGAATGAGCGTGGAGCCATGTTCACAGTGAACCTGATCCAGTGTGTAGTTTTGCAGTTCAAAAGTAACAGAGACAGTGAGATGCAAAGAGATAAAGACAACCCTTCCCTGCACAAATCCCTTGGGAGAAGAGGTAACACAGATACCACAGGAGTTCAGCCTTTACACAAAGCAAAGTGTAGTACCAAGCAAAGGCCTGAAACTTTAAAGCCTGGACATCAGTCCAGAACAGAGCCCTTCCAACCTTCTGGGGAAGTTTATGTCTTTCCCAGGGATGCTGTAAACAGGATCATCCGTCATCCTTAAAGTTTATATCTGGGTCCTCAAGCAAAATGCATGGAAGTCTGGATCCAGAAATGGGTTTTGGGGCTCAACTCTGTATAGTTCATGATTACTGTGGAGTAGTCCTGTAAAACAAAATAAGTTAAATAAGTTGTCTTGTTTGGTTTTTTTTAAAGTGTGTGCAGGTTTTGGTGTTACAGCTGAAAGGACAGTTGGGCTCCTGTGGGCAGGAACCCAGAGAAACACTATCAAAAAAAAAAAAAAAAAGCCCTTATGGTTATTAATCAGAATTTTGTCTACTTTTCAATTCTCTTCTCCAGGACTGATTCCACTGCACAATAATTAAAAAGAAACCCGTGCTGACTGTGGTGCCCCCCCCGCCCGTGGAGCGGTGCCTGGCTGATCCCATTGTCTGCACCCTGAATGCTGAGCCCACAGTTAATAATTAGTGAGCAGGGCTTAAATGAAATCTCACAACCAATTCCCTGGTACACTGGCAGAGGCGGCGGCTGAGCCAGCCAGGACTTTGTCATCTTGGCAGGGAGAGGGAGGACTCACTGCCATCCTGCAGCCAACGTGCCGTGCAGGGGAGCTGGCGCTGCCAGCGTGGTGGCACTGGCAGCAGGCTGAGCCTGGCAAAGAGGTGCAGGCTGGAGGGAAAAGGGAGTGGTTTTGCCATGTTCTGGGGGGAAAAATGGCAAAAAAGGGGCTCTCTTTTGATAGGGAGGTTTCCCGGAGATGTCTCTCAGGTTCATATTTATTGTTTATTGCCCGTAAAACTGTGTTTCTATGCTTCACAAAGCCATCATTTCGATGTAGTCTGCCTAGCCTGAAATGATAAATGAAAGCAATGAAGGGAGAGGAAGGGTGTTCTGGTGATTAAAACTCTGGATTTGAGTTGAGAAAGTAGGTTTCAGCTCCATCTCTGCCACCAACTTTGGGGTGACTTTTGACCGGCCGTTTAATCTCTTTGGGTTTATGTGAGCTGGGGAGAACAGGGACTTCTCCCTTTTTTTTACATAGTTTTTTTGGGGGTTTTGTGGGGTTTTTTGTGTTGTTTTTTTTTTTTTTTTTTCCTTGTCTGGTTAGGCTGTCCAGGTGTTCCCATTGGGATTCCTTTTTATTGTGTAAAGTGTGACCAACATAGGATGCCACTGTAATTTTAAACTCCTATTTCCAGTATTTTAACAATGGGTTCATGGATATACAGAGGGAAAATAGTACAGTAATTAGAAAGGATGTGAGTGGAGAGAGTGTGAACAGTGGCGAATGATGAACTTCAGAGATATCCTTTCCTGACTGGAGCAGGTTTATTTCCCTCAGTGGTGATTGAAATTAATATGGGCTCTTACTTTATGGAGGTACTCGTAAACTGGAGGAAGTGTGATGGCCTGTAGATGTAAAAGGTCAGAACAAATGATCTAATAGTCCTTTTTAGCCTTAAAACTATGGAGGAAAATGAAGGCTTTTAAAAATTATTCTTTTGTCACAGTTAGACAGGAAATGGAGATGGAGTGGCAAATCTAAACCCCAAGCTTGGACACTACTTATCCCTGTCCCTTTGCTCATTCCTATGCCAGTAGGTTTCCAACTGGGCAGAAGGTCCCAGAGGGTTTCTGAAACACCTCTCTAAAGAGTGCCTGAAAGGCAGATGAAAAAAGCCTATTGTCAGGAGGCTTTAATTCACTGTTACAGGTGATCACCTCTCCATTGAGAGTGTAAGGGTCCATAAATCAAGAAATGGTTGAAAACTCCTGCTCTGATCTTTGCCAGTGGTTAGAGACAGCTCACGTGAGCCACGTTTATGTGCCCATCTTGATCCCCCAGGCCCGTTCCTACTGCTGAACAGAGCACTTCTTGCCACCATTGTCAAACCAGCCTGTGACCCTCTTTTAATTTTCTCTTTTTCTACTTACCCTGCAATTAAATACCCCTAAAGTGACAAACACACAAAGAGCTTAATCCCCAGCCCTGTTGCATACCAGCCACACAAGTGCACCTTGCTAGGAGTGCTTTACAAAGACACATAATCGCTCATCAGTGCGATTGTTTTTGCTGCACGTGTGGTCTGGATCAAGGGCTCAGCGGGCACTTGGCAGTGCTGTGGTTCCCTCAGGGGTTTGGAGGTACTGCTCGGACCAGGAGCCCTCCTCAACCGCTTCCTTCAGCATCTCCAACCAGACCCAGCCAGGGAAGGAGATCCCGTGAGCAACCCACACTTGTGTGGTGCACATCCTCCCTCTGCAAAGGTGATCTTACAGCCCTGGTGTGACTCTGCATCACCACGGTGCTGTCAGGATGGAATTGCACAGAGAGGGACCTCTGCCCTCCCCAGCCCTGCCCAGGCAGTGTGTCAGGGACTTCCCAAACCATAGGCTGTGCTGGATCGTTATGCTTGCCAGTCCTCCGTAGACCTCTCCTGTAAATTTGTCTAATCGTGTTTACAATCCATTTATATTCCTGGTCTCTGCAACCTGCTGTGCACTAAGTTGCATAATTTAGTTATTCTTTGTAAAAGTGTTTCTTATGGGCTATTTTAACCCTGCTGCCTCATAATTGGGTGCACCCTGGTTCTTACACTGTGAGAAATAATGACTAATTCTTTTCTATTTGCTTTCCCTGTACTGTTCATAATTTTATAGGCTTTATTGTGTGTTGTCTGATTTTCCTCTATCATTTTGTAGCTTGAAGGGCTACATTTTTTACAGGAGTCAGCACAATGGGAGATAAGTAGAGGATTTGGTGGGTTATTGCAGATCTTGAAATGTAGAAGAAAAATTGATCATCAGCTGAATGAAAAATTAAATTTTAGACTTTTTATTAAAAAAAAAGGTAAAAACCCCCAACCTTTAAAAGGCCAGTTTGACATTCAACATTAGTTTCAGAGTTTCATTTCAACATTGAACCCTTTTGTTTTTATGCAAGCCAACAATTAAAGACTATGAAAGTCCAAGAGGTTTTCCTGCTTTTGGATGTCTGGGGCAGTAGTTGTACATAGTAGGAGGGAACACAGAACACTCTGCGTTGGAGCACCAAACTACCTGAAGATTATTGCTTTTCCCTGCTGGCCAAGTGTGCCTCGACTTTCCTCACCTTTTCAAGCTCAGGTCTTTGTTCCTTTATTTATGTTTTATAAGAGGAAGGAACTAATTAATCTCCTTCCCAAAGAAATGCAGGCGTGTGCTTGTTCCCACCTGAATTTCGCTGAGGGTGAATTCCTCACTGCTGTGGTTTTGAGTCCTTGGAAAGCTAATGGGAATGGGTCTGCCTGCTCCTGATGTCTGCTGGAGCTGGGCTGGCTGGCTGTCCTGAGGTCCTTTTGGGGACCCAAGAGGGTAAAACTTACTGGCAGGAGGTTTGCCCCTTATGTGGCAATCAGACCCCTGGGTGCAGGGAAGATTTCTCCCAGCACAGATAATATAGGAGAGTTTTATGTTTGACCGTGATTGCACATGAGAGTTCTACCTAATCTAAGCAAGCTTTTGTTCCCTTCCCATCCTTGTAGTTTGGGATTCAATCTTAGTCTCTGTATTTTGAGTCTGCCTAAAAACTGATTTTTAGTCATAAAGGGAATTCATTTAGAAATTGATTCAACCCAAATATATAGACTTAGCTGAAATATATGCAATATCCAGTAGGAAATCCCTTGTATTGTATGCTGGGTTTATTTAGAGTAAATCTAGGGAAGATCAAGACACATTTTAATATATAAATTATATTTGTTTTTAAGCTACAGTGTTCTATCTGGACTCAGCCTGCTTCCATTTTTTTAACCATTAATCTCGCTTTTTGCCCCTAATCCTTTCTTTGCTACAATGAGCTTTCACTATGTGCGTGTGGGGAGGGAAAGCCCTATTAGATTATAACATTTTATGAGTTGTCAATGATATAATGACATTAGCCACCTGACTGAGAAGTAAAAACCTTTGCGGTGTCACATAGCAGGTTTGAATGGGCTGGTAAGCCCTTGTGAAATAAACAAGGCAAAAAGAAAATAAAAATCCTCCAAAATGTATATTTAAATGGGTGGCTCTGACCCCTCCCTGCTTATTAGACCACCGAGAGCACATTAAATATTTTATATGTATATATCTTCCTGCCTCTCGAAAATAGAGATAGGCACACACACATCCGTACACACACACACACTCACAGGCATAGACACACAAGTCTTTCAAAATCAGAAAGGTCTCAAATTTAATTGGAATGGAAAATGCTAACTAATTGGCATCCAAATTTGATTTACTGTAGAAACCTCATATTTGTTTGAAACACAACACTGTGTCTTGGAACACAAGCCCAGTCCTTCAAAAATCATACATGAGAACTGTGGAAGAATCAATTAAAGTTGATTTGGCAGATCTGCTTTTGACAAATATAAAGAAATCTCTGATTAGGCTGAGAAGAAAAGAATCCCTCTTTCGTGCTCTCTCTATTCTCTCCCTCTTTAAAGGCAGTAGATGTCAGAAGGGGGTGGGTAGTGATATGCAAAACATGGCCTCCATAACCAAAGTAGCCTGCAAAATTAGGTGTCAGCATGCAAAGCTTATTGATGTATGAATGCGGAAAATGAAAGCCGGCAGTAGACAGACGGGGCTAAAGGTGAGACAGCCACAGTGAAAGCAGCTGTACATCTACGTCAAGGTGTTGCTATATGAGCCTGCTTTTTTCTGGAGGGCCACAGCCTAACAAGCTGTGCCTGGCCATAAAATGATGAAACAATACAATGTAGGCACACACTGTGTGAATACCAAATAAATTGACTCGGGCCCCCCCCCCCCTCCCCGCACCCCACCCCTTCAAAGTAGGCCTGTGTGTTCATTAATAAATTCATATTCTGAGTTTTCAATAAAAGAAGAAAATGCAGTGTAAACTGGAGTTACTTAGTGACACCCAGCTCATTGCTTTTTATTGTTGCTTGCAGCTACGAAGCCTTCGCTGTGCACTAGTAGAATTTATTACTGTCTGTCTTTGTGGCAAGTTGGCGAAGTGAGCCTTTTGAAGAAAATTGACCCACACTTCATGAATATGATGAAAAATGCCAATAACACTACAAAGACAAAGCTCTTGACATTAGTGTGCAAAGAACTAAGAGACAGTAATGAAAATATTGCAATTACAAATCATATTCCTCCTCCCCGGCCGAGGGGTGTGGGCATTTGGGGGACACGGGGGAGCCCCAGGACCCCACTGGGTGTGGGGTGGGCTGAAGAGTAAGGGGGGGTGGGCACTGTTTCACTGTGTGGCCCCCTCCCCATCCTCCATGCTTTGAAGGAGGAGAAGGGTGAGAAGAGGAAAGCAAGCAAAGTGCTTAATCCAGCAAGGATTCCCTCCTAGAAGGTTGCACAGCTTCTCTCTGAGCCTGCGTGCAGGGGGAGAGTGGCCTTGTTGCTAAGGCACAAGATTAGGAGCCATGGGGTCCAGCTTGAGCTTGCCCTTCAGCCATACTCCTCCTAGAAGCTCCTGGACACAAATCACTGTAAGATTGTGCCTCAATTTCCCCCTCTGTAAAATGATTTTTCCTTCTGTGCTTTATGAATGGAGCTTCTTTGCCTGGCATCTCCCCTGAGCTACCTCACTCTGCTTGTGTGCCTGCCCCCCTCCACTCTTTTGGTGTTGCAGTAACAGTGATAGGTTAAAAATTAGCATCTCACAAGCAGAAAGGTCTGTCTCAGAGGTTCTGTCCCAGAAAGAGACAACAAGAAGCAATATGACATGGAAAAGTTCTTCATTTAATTCTTAACCTGGTAATAAGAAACTTGATCAGTGAAAGTACAAAAGGATTGAATAGGGCAGGCTTTTTTTTCCCCCCACCCAGCAGCTGATGGAGGACTAGAACAAAGCAGCTTCAAGACAAGAAATGTGAAGGCTGAGAGAAACTGAGCTAAAAAAAAAAAAAAATTAAAATCAGCAACCAAAGGTTATTTAGCCCTATGTTGAAAATTTGCCACTTTCTGAACTTACCATCAATCAAATTTTCCGTCACCAAGATAAACTGTAAGTGCCAGGCGCTTTGTTTATGCATTCTGCTCTTATATTTATTGTGGAGAGACCTGCTAAAAATCAAATAAAAAGCAAGCATGCTATCTACTAAATTTGTATGTGACAGTCATAGGTATATCTTGCCACGTTGGAATACTGGTGCCAGAGCAAATCAGCTCAGCTCTGCTGTTCCCGTGCTCCTCTTTCCATTTTTGGGAGATGACACTTGCAAATTACAGCAAACCAGGACCGTTTTCCTCTGTGACGTGTGGCTGCTGATGAGATAATCATGAAGTCAGCTGGAGGAATTCTGCAGGTCTGTATGAAGTGCTGGGCACCTGGATATGGGCTGCCTGGGAACGGTGCCTCCATCTGGCTCCATCAGACCTGTGCCACGCGTGGATCCTGTGTATGATACCTCACGTAGCACAAAGGCGCCCCAAAGCACTCAGACCCATGAGTGCATGTCAGGGTTATCTCAAGGTTACCACCATCTCATGGTGTGGCGTCATTTCTCTTATGAAAGACTCATCACATCTGAGGAGTCAATGTGAATGCTGCCGGGTGGCCGAATCCTTCCGTGGAACATCCTCATTAGAGGCACCTTGGACCCAACAGGAGGAAATGACTCTGCTTTAAGGAGAACTAAACTGGATGTGGTACGGTTTTCCATGTTTTATAAATCACTTAAAAGTTTTACAGTACATTATGAGGACGAAAGAAATTGGAAAGGAAAACGAGTAAAGAAGCAGCATCCAAACAGCAGGAACAACTACTGTATAAGAGGTGAAAAAATAGCAAAATGGACTGATTATGTCTGAACATCCATCCTTCTCAAGCAACTGCAGGTTAGAAATCATTGCTTCTGTTATTTGGCTTTGGAAGCAAGGCCAATGCAGAAAGCTCTAGAGGAAAATGTGAGACCACCACACAGATCAGAACGATACCAGTGCAAGGAACAAAAAGGACGGAGCCAGCAGACTGCCCAGCTATAAAGAACAGCGTTCAAATCCGGAGGAAAGTGTCATCAAAGGCTGACTTAAGTGCAAAGGTTCAGACCTGACTAAGGAGCAGCTCGTTTTTTGTTGCTCTAGAGCAAGACCTGTCTCCCAGGATCTGAGCGAGCGAGTGAATGTTCTCTTGCTCAGCTGAACGAGGCAGTGGCACAGTCTGGCCACAGATGGGGAATCTCACAAGTTAAGAGAAGCCATTAGATAACATATTGGAGTGACTCTGCTGAGCAGGCTGAATGCCTGCTCAGAGAAAAAAAGAGAGGAAGAGAAAACACTGTGTAATTATAAACCAGCCCAGTTCTACCTTTTCATTCCTTGTTTCTGTGTTCATCAACATTAGGCTTCCACAGGTCTTTCCAGAGCATTTTGTGGCTCTTGTCTCTAACAAGCAACATCCCATTTACATTAAATAACCTTCCTGGTATAGCTACAGGTTTCATGCTGGGACACTCCTTCCTCTTGCTGGAAACATGGGCCAGCCTTGTGGTGAGCTGATCCCCTGATCAAAAATGTTTGTTCACCTTGTCCATGTAGCTCTCAGGAAGTGCAAATAGATAACGGGTCAATTTTTTTGGCATAATTGATTATGGCTAATGATGACTGAAAATCCAGTTGTGACATTTCTGGACTTGTCTGCACTTTAAATACAAGGAGATATATTTTTCAGATCTTGGCATGTTTAGCATTTTGGGATGAACAATTTATCTACCTGGGTTCATTCTGCTGCTCCCAGAACTGATTGTATATTAGCATGTCTCACGAAAATCATGCGTGACATTACCCTTGCATCTATATATTGAAAAGAAATGAAACTGGGGCTGGATAAAAGCCCTTTGAAGTCGGTGGAAATGTCTCCCATCAACTTCAATATGAAGAGATGAACCTAGAAATATAGGATTGGAAAGGACCTCCTGGGTCACTGAGTCAGTCCTCTGCTGTCCCCTGCGCTCCTTTCTATAATCCCTTCTCCACTGGTTGTTTCTCTTTAGCGTGTCTGAGGCTGAGGATGTGCTCAGCATATCGCTGAAATCGTTATCCAGAAGGAGTTTTCTGCATTACAGGTAACCAATGGTTCCTGTGTGTTTGATTTGTCAGCTCCTACAGGCGTGAACAATTCCCAGTGCGTCATCTTCAAAACATAGTCAGGTGAATGGATGCAGGTGTCGGGAAGACTGAAGGGGGTGCATGGCTATCTGTATGCAGTCTGTGTGTTTGTCACAACTCTGAATGCTCTCATTATGGTTTCCACTAAGTAGTGGATGGGATTCTTCATCCTTGCAGCAAGTACTGGGGACTGATCCCAACAAAATGAAAGGGGCCCATTAAAAGTTACAAGTAAAGGAGGCCCAGGTTCTTTGGATTATTATTTTTTTTTCTCTGCACAGTATTCTAAATGCTGAAGGTGGAAAGAAATCATTGAAGGGTATGACTGGGAGGATTTCATGCCATTTTATTCACTGCCAATTATTTGTAAAGAGAAAAAAGTAGAGAGGGCTGGAAAGGGTTAAAATTAAAAGCTATTTCTAAAGCCTGCAATAATAATACAATAGACTGGTGGTAGCCACAGGCAGAATTTACTGTCCTTGGTCTAGTGAACCAGTATTAACCCTTCAAGTGTCCATGATGGCTCCATGCACAGTGTCACTTTCTGCTCCAGTGTAGGGATGTATGCTTTCTGTCAGATTGCTCAATTAATTATAATTGTCCTACCTTTAAAGGGATGGCCCTGGGCATACTAGGGGGTGTGGCCCTCATGGGGTTTTATTTCAAGCCATATCCTACTGTCTCCAACTCACTCAATGACTCTTACTCATTAATATTTAATGACACAAGTGTACCTTCCTTTTTTTCCCCCCCTTCCTTTAAATTATTCTTCTGCACAGCCAGACAGGTGCATTGTCTTCCCGTTATGTTCTGGCGACAGAGAAGATGCTGCCTCGCTCTGTGTCAGCGTCTAAGAAAGAGGTGGGTAGACCCACCAAAAAATTTGAGCAATGGGCATTACAGGCCTCTTGTTCTGCCTCTGAGATGTGACAATAGGTGTCTCGGTACAGATTCATTACCCAACAGGTATTCATCAGCTTCAAAGCTGCTTTTACTGATTGTGTAGCACACAGGAAAAAATTCGTTTTAAGGAGCAGGGCAAGCGAGACATCTCAAAGACTGTCCTTATTTTATTCTTTTAGTGCAACCTGTGCTGCTCTGAAAGCTACCAGTGACACATATTGTGCTGTTCACACCTTGATATTCTCTTGGACAAGAACCACATCCTGTGTATTATTGATATTTTATGACAAAGTAAAGCAATTTTAAAACATCAGGCTGCCCATCTGCTCTGAACTACTTTTCACAATATTCAAAATAGATGTGTTTCCCTTTCCTGTTTTCATATGAGTGAAATGCAGACCACAGTTAGGTTATGAGACTGGGGGCCAGGAATTTTTCTACTTTTAATCCTGTCTCTGACATTGATTCCTTCATTAGCCTTGGGCAAGTCATTTCACTTGGATATATTCGAATCACCACATCTATAAAATGGAGATGCAGTGAGGTGTCATGGAGATTTATTAGGCTGTGTCTGCAGCATACTTTGAAGAAGTCAAACCTTATACACCTGTTAATGAATGGAATTTTAAAATATGAATGAAAACATTTTCTCGTTTCAGAAGCCCAAGTCCTGACGAAGTGTCCCACAGACCTGTGACTACCACCACAGTCAGCAGGTAGGACTTTACACTTACTATGGAAACTCATCCAAGAAAAATTACCTGGAAGTTAGCATTGTGGCAGCAGAATTCCAGACAGTTTCCCAGTCAGAAATGTGTTGTTATTGCTGGATCTCTTTATTGTCCCCATGAAATGCAACAAAGCGGTTTTTGCAGTTAAAAGAATCTCCGGGAGTAATTTAGAGAGTTGGTGCTCTGGGACTGGTAGATGTGCAGGGCAATTAGATTCCTGCATAAATTGATCACTATGGAGTAAAATCTTGGGCTTGTATGAGTGTTTTGCTACCAGCCTCGATGAAGCCAAGATCTCATCCAAGTGACTTGGTAAGCTTTGGTGGGAGACATGGAAGATTCACAAGGACTTGGAGTCTTTCCCACACCAGTCGCCTGGTCTGGTGAAGGTTAATAATCAATCATGTTAGCCTGAAGAGGAGCTTGTGAGATGGGTTGGTCCCGTTCTGTACTGCTCTCACTGGCTCTGCTGAAGTTTTGGTGTTGGCAGAAAGGCATTAAATGGGACGCGTGGCCCTGTTGGCCTCACTGCACACCTGGGGATGAGACACAGCTCTGGCACTGGCCAGAACCGAAACAAGCTGGTGCCAAACTTACATTGTCTTTACTCATGCCGGACTTTCTGCAGACAAGAATAAATCTCCTCCATGACTAATCTGTGCATGACTCACCCGCTGTATCATAACGCAAACCTCGAAGAGCTGTGGGAAACAGCGGTGCACTGAGGCGTGTTTTAAACGAACACTGACCCCTCTCAGCAGACAGAGAGGCTCACACAGGAACTCGGGGCAGGAGGTGGTTTCTGCAGGGGTGGGACAGCGGGAGCACAGCGTGGTCCCCAGCCCTTCTGCTGCCCCCGCTGCTCGGCCGCTTCCCGGCCGGTCCCTGAGGCTGCCAGCTACCAAATTATTGCTGCTGTTTTCCCAGCATCTCTGCCCAAAGCATGTCAGCAGTGTTGCAGGGATTTTGAGGAGACCTCATGAAGTAAAGTGGTGGTGGTACAGCTGGGAATGGGAGTGGTGATAGGAGCGCAGTCTAAAGAGATTAGGGAACAGAGAGGATTTGGGGTGCAATGGGATTACAAGGACATAGAACAGCAACAAGAAAGATGAGTCTCGTACAGGAGATAAAGTAACCCCCCAAAAAAGTCATGGTGCAATAATAAGATCAAGTTCATTTTAGTCACCCAAAGCAGTTTGAATTCAGCTCTTCCCTGTTCAGGGATATTTAACATACAGAGCTCAGCCGTGGCTGTTTCCTATGAGAGCTGACAGCTTGCTTCTCCAGCCCCTGCTTAACTTGATAGTCATAACCAAACCCATCATTTCTCCTAACATGAAATATTACAAAAAGGGTGTTTAAAAAGTCAAGAATTTTCCTGCATGTTCTAGTTGTAATATTTTTAAAAGCCTGTGCTCAGGCCTTGCTTCCCTCTGAGCACAAAGCAGCTGGGAGTGTTGCAGAGGGAGCTTGATCAGCCCCGGGGGAATGGGTGAAAAGGGTGTTTCTGTGACTTGCTTGCAAACCCCTGTGGCTGTTTTGAGGAGAGGCTCCTGGGATTTTACACAGTCATGTATATCCCTTCTGACTTGGAAAGATGGATTATGTCCAGGGTTTGGCTAAAAAAAAAAAAAAAGAGGGCCCCTGCTCAAAGGCTGTGTTTTGCTGGTTTAGAAATAAAATGTGGGTAATGGACCCACCATTAACCACCTCCTTGCAGTGCTCCTCTGCCCATTCCAACATTAGATAAGGAAGCTCAGGAATGAAAACAAGTGTATCCAAGTTTATTGTGGTCAGACCCCTGTTAATAAGAGACCATCAGGCTCCAAAGCCACCTGGAAATGCAGATAAGGTCAAAGAGGGAACTGACAGCCATGATCCTGCTCCGTGGAGCGTGGTGAGCCCCAGCCCAGCTTGCCAGCAGCAGGTGCCACTAGCTGCCCTTCGGATCTGCACCCTGCCAGTGAGGTGCCAGGTCCTTTTTCTGGGAGACCATGGGTCGTAGAGGAGGGAAATCACAAGCAAAAGTGGTTATTTCCACTTTCCTTAGTATTCCACTGTGCCCCAAGTCTCTGCTTGCTTGTTAGGCTTCAGGCTGTTTGGCTTTTTTTTTTTTCTCTTATGAATTTGATGGTGTCATTTTTACACTGGAAGCCTGTTTCACCGCGTTTCTGGCAAACCCCATTGGTTAGACTTGTTTCACCACATCATGATCTTTTTTTATAGCCTGCATCTGCCAGGAAAACTTTGTCATTCATCATCTTCCTTTCTGCCGCGTTCATTTTCAGCAAGGCACAAAATGTCCTTGTGTTTCTAAAGTAATGCAAAGCCTTCTGGCTCGGTGGTCAGAGCAGAAGGGATGGATGGTGCACAGTCTTTACGCCATGGCATTTAAATAGTGCTCAGAAGTGGGTAAGAGGAGGAAAAAGATCCTCGGCACACACGAAATAGGCCACTCCCCTTCTCAGTGGCATCCCTTCAAGAGGGAGCTGCCCCAGGCACCTCCAAGTTTGCCTGTGTTTAATGCTGGTTCGTTCTGGTGGAGAGCTTTTCCCCACAAGCAGTCCCATGTTTATAACCTTCAGGGCTGCGTTTTTCCTCCCTTTTCCTGTTACTCATCTTGTTATGGATGAGAACCATGTTGATGCTAGAAACTATGTTTAAACCTGGGTCAGAACTGAAGTGCAGCTGTGTTTTGGTCAGTGGGTTTCTACACCCCTAGTGGAACTGTTCCAGAAGTGTGTAATAATACATATAAAGTTGTTTAGCTGCTGTTCTGTTAACAAGATGGCTTCACCCATGGTAGAATTCATGGATTCTTTGCACAAGGCCTAAAGTGGGAACAAAAGTCCTCCTGAGCATGGTTTTGGCAATCTCTTAAGTTGCACCATGTTCAGCAAGAAGCTTTCTTGAAGTTCTTTGGAGAAAGCTCATGTAATTTTTCAGCAAACTTGATTGGGGTGAATCTGGGATGGTTGGCAATTCAGGTATAAAACCGAGGTTTTGCAACACATCTGCTCCAGGTCATGTCAACCTTCATGCTCAACTCAAAGGATGGTTGTGGTTGCTCCTCACTTGAAGAGCCAAGCCATTTTCTAGGCAAGGAGCATCGTGACCATCTCTGTTTTCCAGAAACTTGGGCATAGGTGGACCAAGATCAGAATTTAACATGTGAGCAACAGTTCTGTTCTGGTTGTTTGCCAGAGGTGGGTTTGGATTCCTGATTTGATGTATTTTGATATTTTTGTATCTGTGTAAATGCCTTGAAAGCAATGAGCGAATTCCCTTTGGCCTTCATGGGCTCCAGAGGAGAAGCCACCCTGAGGCAGTGGGAAAGCAGATGTGGGAGCCAGAGCTCTGCTCTTCACCACCAGAGTCCATCTCGATCCTCTGTATCTCGCTTGTACAGAGGCAAATCAAAATTCAGGGACTTGTGCCACACTCTCTTCATAATGCATGTGTACAAATATTTGCATGCAGCAGTGGTTCAAAGGAGCCTGAAGATAGTATCTTAACTGTGGTGCTTTCCCAGACCATTGCTGCGCTTTGCCTTTGTGAATAAAGGCAGTAGTGTCTGCAGTCAGGAGATCTCTCATATAGATTTAATCTGGCTGTTTTCCTCCCTAGGGAGCGGAGTTGAGGATAGTGGAGTTCAAGGTAGCGTGTGTTTGAGTTTTGCAAGCAGAATAGACATGGAAATTTGAAGCCTAAATTGCACATTCCAGTCTTCTTATGGAAATGGTGAGCAAAGAGGAAGCAGAGCCTTTGGTACTGATCATGTGCCATTTTTTAAATACCAATACAGATCTAGAGAGTTTATTTATAAACACGGCATGTGTGTATGTGCACATGTACACACGCCCTGATATGGATACACGCCCATGTGCAGTGTTTATAAACATCACACCACCTATCTCTGCTTACAGATTCTATTGATGATTGCTTTATTCATCTCGTGGCAGACCCATTTAAATGAAAATATGTTCCCCATTTCCTTGCTACTATAAATTCTGCGCTATGGGGAAGTAGCGAAGTGCACTAGCTATACATCCATGGAGAAATGCCCTGTTGAGGAGAGGAGTATTATACAGGGAACAATTGACAGCCCTTCACTTCAGTGGGTACATTTCTCTGTACAGCTGCATCACCACTAATGATAAATGAGTAATGTTTGATAGCTGGCTCCGTTGCCTGACAGCTACAGTTTTGGCCAGAGGGCCACGACAGGCTTTAGACTTCTGTTCAAAATGAGTTAAACATATTAGGTATTACGAAGCCACAGAAGCCTCGAGAATGAGTGCTGAAATGAGTTATCAAGGTATGCTCCTGGGTACACAACTTGCAAAGCAGATGTCATTCTAATAATGTGTGATATAGAACATGTCTGGCCTAAACCCTGCTGGATGAAATATGAAGCCCCGTTGGTGATATTTAATACCATTTTATGAGGTGCCATCTTATAAAGACAATGCCCGCCTTATGTGGAATGCTTAAGGTATTTTGCCAAAGGCACTGGGAGGTATCTGAACTAAGTAGAATTTTTATTATTTTATAAGCCTTTACTTTGTAATATTTCTGTTTCTACATTATTGTGGTACTAGCTGCACTAACCCTTTGTCTAGTGAACTTCATGAGCGGTTTGCTGATAGATTGACTGATAGCCACGGCTGCCTGTGGATGTAAAGGCCAGTTCCTGCCTAAATATATTCCTAGCAAAAAAATAGAGTAAAGTAGAAAGCAGACTTCAAAAGGAAATAAAGCTTTACAGGAGGCACTCTTGGAAAAGAAGTCCTTGAAGCTATGAGATCCAGAGGTTTCAGTGTTTTTTAAAGGAGTGAGGCCTGGCAAGACTGTGAGTTTGTGTATTACAGCTGCAGTATTCGTTTTGTCTTGAATTCCTGTTGTAAACTTAGACTTCCTGTTGAGATTTCTGGATCCCTTTGCCGATATCCCAAGGACATGCGCTGAGACGCTCAGTTTAGGGTAGATGATGAGTGTTTTCACTCTCCAGTTCTCTCTTTATTTACATATTTTCATTTAACACTGCTTTTGTGGAACAAAATTGCCTCCCTGTTCAGGTCTGTTGGAAAGCGAAGGCAGAGTGAGTCCAAGCGGTGATTCTGAGCAAATTAGGTACCTCCTTCCTGGGATGCAAAGACCGTGCTGACAGCACTGTGGAGTTAAAGACCCCAGTGGGGGCAATACTTACATTTCAGTGATGCTGAGTCAGTGCAAATGGGTTCAGTGCTGAGAGCCCGTCGCCGCTGCCGGAGGATCTGGTCCAGTGCAGCGAGGGAGTAGTTTTCTTGTCTTAAATCCTACATAGTTCTGTATCTCGCAGTTCTTCAAGTTTTCCGTGCTTCTCCGTTTTGCCTCTGCCTAGAAAACAGAGCCCATGACCTAGAAAGCAGCCACTTCCCAGAGCACCCACCAGGAAACTGATGTGGACCAGCAGCTGCTTTTGCTCGGTGCCATGATTCAGTGGGGTGTCTCTTGCAGGGCAGGCCAGGACCCCTAGTTCTTTTCCCTCAAGTGCCTCCCACTCAGACATGATCTGACTTCATGAACCCCCCACTACCAAGTCCCTGTGACTACTTCTGCTGATTTGCTCGTCTGAATAAATATCAGCACTAAAGAAATTACTCAGCTTGGTGTGCCAGTGACTGCTGTGTACAATTTCCAGCTAGAGAGACATCCCTGTGCTAAAATATGTGGTGGTTCTTACTCTTAATCCTCACGCTCTCCTTCTGTCTCCCTGGGTAAGTGATCTCTTAACGTGTGGTAGTGCAGCCTGATGCGAGGAGGTGTAAGGTCAATTCCCTTTGATAAAGCCCTACTAACTTTTTTCCTGCCCTTGAAAAACTTGCTTTCCCTTCTAAATGCATCATCTTGTGAGCCCAAGGTTTGCAGATATTCAGATTCATCTTCCTTTATACCATAAACATGCCAGATATATATAATCCATTTGGACACTGGCAAGTGATGACTATCAGAGGCAGAATGGGTACTGAGGGGCCCATAGTTATACAGTAACATCAGCTTGGCAGCAGCTCATCCATCGTGCTAGATGATCTGTCCATCTCCCTGCCTATGGCTTGTAGCACATAAAATACAGAAGAAAAGTCAAACCAAATATTCTGCGTGCAAAGCACTTCGCATCTCAGCCCGGCTTTTCTAGCCTCGGTTTTAAATGCACTCGCGGACCAACTGTCTGGTTGAGACGCTGCTTTTTGAAAGAAACGTGTCTTAGAAATTCCTGAAAGTCGCTGCTCGGTGTTTGACATGTCAAGTTACATCTGCTGTGTCACGAAACAGCAGCGTGTTGCGAGAGACCATAATGAAAGGTGACAAGATACGCTGTAAACAGTTTCGGTCGATGTTTTTATTTATCCCAGAGCAAATTTCGTGCAATATCATGATCGCAGGGAGGGCTCGGCTTCTGCTCCATCACTCAGCAAAACTTATGCCTGTGGTGATCAGTTGTGGAGGTAGGTCAGCCTTAAAGCCAAGTGCCCTCGGGATCACTGTCCCTGCCCCAGCTCACGTGGTGGTGGGTCTGTGCTCGGGCAGACCCCGGGGACCCTCAAGGGGTCGGGAGCTCTGGGTGGCATTTCCCCCCACCCTCATCTGTGTCCCACCACCCACACAGGTGCTGAGTGGGGAATTCCCCCCCGTGTCCCCCCGGCACACGCGTTCTTGGGCATGGGGCTCCCCAAAAGGACCTGTGTGTGGTGCAAATCAGGTTTCCCACGGCGAGCCGGGCGCTTCTTGGGGCTTTCTGTGCCTCTCAGAGAAAGCTCATAAACTCATTTGCAAATCCTCCGTTTGAGCTGTACAGGTGGCTCATGTTTATCGAGGTTTTCTACTTGGAGCTCATTTCCTTAAAATCTGTCCTTATGTTTGCTAAAATCCACACAGTCCCCGTTCCAAGCTGCATGAAGCTTTTAGCTCCTTTTTTCTCTCAGCGTTTTTTTGCTTATATTGTTGCAGGAGTCAAATGGGGAAACGCGCAGAGCTGGGAGATTAAAGATGTAAATTTTATAAACAGAAATCAAAGGTCCTAAATCCTGAGCAAAGAAAAGCCTACATAAGTACGAACATTAAAAAACATACATAAATAGTACTTCAAGGCTGAATGTGTTAAATTATTCAACAGTTAAGTCATAAGTGTTCTTAAACTTAAGTATAAAAATGCCCTTGACAATATTTCATAGCTGTGCATTTCTTTAAAATATTTAGCATTCTCATTAAAGAGAATGACTTTATTTTATATATTAGTTACACTCCTGCTTGTTAATATGAAGGAATTTAGTAGCAAAGAGCATTCTTATGTATATAAGCCAAAGACAATTTACATATAAAGTTGGACGACTATTCACTTTTTATTTATTCCTGGATCATCTGCATCCACGCATAGCTATAGAGCATTTAAACAAATTTGTTCCTTAATGTGTAGTATTAATATCTCCTGCCCCAAAAATATCATTTGCTAATGCCATCGCGAAGACAGGTTCATTCAAAGCTACATGGAAGTTCTTGCCTTTGAAAGACTTAATGAACCTTACATTTTTGGTATACTGCACAGTGTAATGCCTATTACATATTCATTGCCAGAATGGAAGATTTCCTTTAACTCTGAGCTTCCTGGTCTAGTTCACTGTAAAACATTGTCAAAAGTCACAAGAGACTTTCGCTGAAAATTGTGACTCTTGATAGCAGGATGTAATGGGGAGGTTTAGAATAGAAGAACCAGTGGTATATGGGCCCAGGGGGAATCGTTCTGACAGACAAATGGATGGATAATACAGTTTTTGACATAATGGGATGAAAAAGTTTATGCCAGAAAGAACTGAATTAAAGTTATTACTTTAAAGAAATTCTGAAGTTCTCAAGACCAGTGGTATTACCTGCGTGCATTTCATTTTACTGCATCTCTGCATAACAGGTTTTTAAACAGGCTTGGTTTTGAATTGATTTATAAGCTTACTAACAAACCTGCAATAAAATCATAGTTACTTTCTTGGAACTAACTCCAGTAACATCATTTTACCAGGGGTTGCTTTGGGAGCAGGATTTTTTGATCTGTCTGGTTTTTGCAAGTCCTGCATCATCAGTTTGCCTCCCAACTCCCTTTTTTAAGGACAGCAAAACAAAAAAGGCTATTATTCTGCATTTTCCTATGGCAAAGTTGGAGGCTGCATGGAGCTGTATTATTTTGTATACACTTCTTTTTCTCAGAGCTTTGTGAACTTTGGAAATTACCAGCTCTGCGATCCCCGAGCCCCGGTGAGATACAGAAATCGGCTGATGCACAAACCATTGCAAAATCAAGGCCTTAGTTAATCAAGGCCAGCCAAAAAAAAAAAAAAAAAAAAAAAAAAAAAAAAGATGGGACTGTACGTTTTTCCACTTGTTATTTTTAGGTGATGGCAGGGCTGAGCTGTCAGTCAGACGCGTTTTTCAGGGGTGTTGTGTGCACGTGTGCACCCAAGGGTTTGACCGCGGGTCCCTGGGGAGGGGACAGTGCAATAACAGCTCCTCCCCGAAGCCTCTGGTGGAGCTGTGTTTCATTTTAGCTGGCAGTGACTAAGCCAACGGCTAAAATGCAGAAATAAGTGCGGCGGAGAGAGACCCTCATAATGGCAGAGATGAAAAATGTGTGAGTGCAGAACAATGAAGTGATGGTAAATCTGAGATGTAGGCACCAGTCACCACTTGTACCATGCTGTTGTCAGAAGTGTGTTGAGATATCGGAGAGAGCAGGCTGAGAAAGGGAAGCTAATTATACCACATTATTCACTTCTGCTCATTAGGTGTAGTACAAAGGCCCTGCTTTTTATGTATATATTAAAGTGCCGAGGACTACAGGAATAGATAACTTCATGTTTCTTTTGTCTCGCTAGTGGGCCAGTTCAGAGAGAAAAATCGTGTTTTCACGGACCTTCAACTTTCCACCCTGCAGAATTAGGGATTTCCTCCTGCATCACCCCTAACAAATAGAAAAAGGCAACTCTCTCCCCCTTGAAACCGAACAAGCAAAGCTCCTGTGCCCTGTGGCAATTCCTCACCCAGTGCCTGTGTGAGGGTGTGGGAGATGGTTCCTGCCTTCTCCCCTCTGCTCAGCATAGGCACCTGTGTCCATGAAAAAGCTCTTCCTATGTAATCCCTCTTCCCTACATACCCTCAATAGCTCCAGGGGCACTTTGACAGCCACAGCCTACCCCACTGCGGACATCCATCCCTGAGTCATCCTGTCCCCTTGTGCTGCCACTTGTCCCTCTGTCACCCCGAGACCACAGATAACTCTCCAGCTGAGTGTAAATGAAATTATTTCAGCTGTTTAATCAACTTTGGATTGTACATTTAATGCATTCACTCTTAGATGTTTTACCTGCCTCACAATCCTTGTATTGCATTCGGATCTGTAAATGAACCATTAGGAAAGATGAACGGGAAGGCAGAGGATGGGTTTATTGAAATTATTTATATATGAGAAGTACCTGACTTTCAAAATTCATGGCTCTTTAATGCTTAGATCACAGAGAACACATTAAATCTGAGAGGAGAAGAACAGGTATTGCACTTCCACTCTGAGGTGAATGAAATCAGATTTGGGCATTGAAATCCACCCTTCTCGACAATGAAAATTGCCTTGCTCTTCTAATTATGAGCATCACAAAAGTCACTGCTTCAGTGAAATACCCTGCAGCTACACAAAAGGATAGACTGGAGAAGCACACATCTACCAATAAGTGGCACTGAGCATCTACTCCATTTCTCACACAGGTTGGCATATCTCTCAGTGGTCCATCTGGTAGAATTGGATGGCATTTATCAGGAAATAATCCAATTGTGGCATGCCAAAACCTGAACATGAAAAGTACTTGTGCCTAGTGTCAATCATTCACCCTCTGACAGTTCAATAAACATCCTTTCTGTGATGGTTTTCAGGAACACTGACACCCAAAATGCTGGAAACAATGCCAGAGATGGAAATGACAATGCTTCTGTGAAACATCAAAAGGGACCGACACAACCTGGCATGGATTTTGCCAAGTGTTGCTTAGCAATACACTGTGCTTTGGGCCGCTGGCGTGTCAGGATTAGCTGCGAATGGAGCGATATTCACACCTTCGCTGGAAACGCATCCTTCCCAAATAAAGGAGCACAAAGCAGGGAAGTGCAGCATCAGCAGGAGCAGGGAATGCCGCAGCCACAATTTTTAGGCTTCTGAAAAGCCATCTGCCCTCCCCAGTTGTCTTCCTCAGGCGTGGAAAGACCACGTGCGTCATCCCAGTGCCACAAGGACACAATCCTGTCCTGCCCAGCTTGTGATCTGGGAGGGTGTGAGAAGGTTTCGTGGAGGTTTTCTTTCAGAGGAGGCTAAAGTTCACTACCAGCAGCTCTTGCAGGAGGATCATGCAGGCAGAATTTGACTTGGACTGGGTTGGCCACTGGGCTCAGCAGATGGTGACAACATACAAGAAGAAAGCCTGAACTTGGAACTGGGAGGTAAACGACCCTGGAATTGGGAGGTAAATGACAGTACCACTCCTAAGGAAGTGTGAAATAGGGATGATCATTTTAGCAGTGAAATTGGTGGCCACTTTCTCAAGAGGAGACAAGGAGGTCTTGGTAGCAAAAGAAAAAACTTGTCCACTTCCCAAATTTCCCAAGTGAGCCCCTCTCCCCAGGTGCCTGGATGCTGCCCGTGTCTCTGCAGCCACCCCCCACCCCGCCAGGGATCCTGAAGGGTGAAAACAGCGTTCCCAGAAAAACGAAGAGTGCTCAGTGGCCTTAGGGAAAACACACTATTTGGTATTGCAAGCACCACTTGAGGAGGAAACTTAATTGGGGGAAGTGAAATAAGTTGCCTGAAGCCACCGACAGACCTGGGAACTAAACTCTGGCCTCCTTCATGTGCCAGATCCTGGAGCAGAGGCTCACGAGGTCTAACCAAATTGCTTTTTATCTGTGTGCCTTGTAAATGGGAGTGGGAGGAACGTCTGCATATCAAATAAGGGGGGTTTGTCCGTCTCGAAATTCCAGGTTTTCAGATCCAGGAAATCAGCCGACACCTGCAGCATATAAACTGCCTTTTTGGTGTGGTGAGGACAGACCTGCGGGTCCAAACGCGGCCGTGCCAGCCAAGCGTGTCCAAACAGAGGTGCTGGGACCTGCTGCCAGTCCAGAGCCCGGAGGGAGGCAACTGCCTGGGGAGGCACTTGTGGGGAAGCATATGTTTGCTACTACCCTGTTGGCTCAGGGCTGTCTAATCCATAGGCACCACGGTGGTGGTGAGGCTGCAAATATCATGGAAAAGGTGCTTTCAAACAGAGTGCTCCGAACAGAAATCCTGAGGTGTGCAGATTCTTATATATACTTATGACAGTTTTCCAGGGAGAAGTGCAAGCTAACTCCATCAGTGCCTTTGAGCCTTGACTTGTTAATTGGCATTACTTCTAATTCCCAGCTATATTTTAAGGTATGAACCTAAGGAATTTTAAAGTCATTATGTGGGTGAGGGACTGATAAAAATAAATCCTTCAGGTTTGAAAGTGGCAGAGAGGGAATAAAAGGTGTTAAGAAATCCAGGAGTTTTCAGCCAATTGGTTCAAAAAAGCATCCGGGTGGACTGCAGCTCCTGGAGAAAGGTCACTGATACTACTCTGGATACCTCTTTTTATGAACTTTATGCATCACATAAAATAAATTTAAAGCAGTTTAATTTAACAGTCTAATTAGTCATGGTTTTTTCATCTTGTCTATTTAACTATACATGGAACAAAGAGAAAGACACAGGGCCAAATTCAGAGCTGGCACAAATCAGCTCTGCAAGTCAGGGAAGCCATTCCTGCTCATCCAGGGCTGAATATGGATGCCAGTGGCCAAATTTGTCCCTGGTGATAACACCCTTAATGTCTGGAGACTTGCACCACAAATGAATTTGGCTGCCAGGAATTAACTCTCTGCAGAGCAGATCCTTGGGTCTCAGTGTTCAGAGCTTGAGCCAGGAGAGCTGAAACATGGGAGAAATGGTTTAAAGATTCGAGGTAGTTTAAAACAAAACTCCTCTGCATGTTGGCTTTGCAAAGACTCCTGCAAGCCTTTCCCTTTGCCTCAGTCCTCTTAATTTTCACCCTCTTTTGCTTTAAATTTCAGTGTTCACGTAATCTCAGGATCTCCAGCAAAGACCAGTCACATGAATGCACCCTCCACTGGAAATGAGTGTCTCTCTACTGCCTTTGATGTGGTTATAGTGGTTGTACCATTGCAGTAAATCGGCCTTGCTCTTCAGCTCATGTACAGAAATCCACTGCATTAACCACGTCTTGATGTGGAAATATAAATGTGGATCCATATTTACAGAGGTGAAGTTTCTGAGGAGATTTCCAGCTCATAAGGTCTTAGGCCAGGTAAAACCCAGACCTCCAACTCCATAGTTACATTGTGGTATTTGGGAGGGTTGTGGCCCTGCTGCCAGTTTTCATTAACAAAACAAATTATTTTTCAAATGTTGTGGATTCCAGCAGAAATCTGCCTCTCATAGGTTGAGGCAAAGGTCTCATTTGTTTTGTGATGTCCATTTGCAGGAGCAGGTTGCCATCTGATGCTGGCAGGCACTGCAATGGCTTGGGAGGGGACTGAGGTGGCTTAGCCATGTGTCACCCCAATGCTGAGTGACACGGGGCCATTCCAAATGTCTCTTTTCAAAGTTCCTGCAAGTTACCATTCCCCAGCCAAAAATAACTGCAGCAAACAACATGAGCACAGTAAAGAAATTCAAATACATCTCAAACCACTTAATGATTAACTGTGTTCAATTAGTCTCCAGGGTTTTCTGTGCTGCTGTGTGGTCTCCCTGAAGGCACCACCAGAGCACCTCTCAGAGGTGAGTTAATGAGTTCTGGTTGTATCTTGTCCGCAAGCTCAGCTGCATAACCACCCTCCTCCTCTGGCCTGGTGTTCCTAGGAAGAACACCCACTTCAGAGGACTTTCTCCCTTTTCCTGCTGGAAGCTGATGAAACGCTTGGTCTTCCCCTGTAATGCATTTCCAAGGTGCTGCCTCTGCAGGGCTATTTGAGTTCAGGGCTCAGAGGGTGCTACCCCAAGCCTGTTCCTGGGCAGCCTGACTGAGCTGGTCTGCTTGGTTGCAGGGTGTGGGTCCCCACATCTGTCACATAAAGGCCAGGTCTCTTTTTTGACAATATAGTTTCAAGACTGTAATTTAATCCTCTCTTTGGGGTGGTCTGTAAAAATCAGTGCTTCCAGCCAGGTCTGGCATCTGTTTAAGTTACTCCTGTTTCTTCTGAAGCTCTGTGTCACTGGGCCATCAGGCCTTTTAGCACATCTTTCTCTTACCTTAAATTCATGTTTTGTTTCACTTTTGCATGGCAATACACTCTTCTCAAAGTTTCTTGAAGCTCTGTTTTTATTTTTTTATGCTTCTTTTCTTCAGGTTGAGCCAGCACCTGTGCAGACCCTGGGCCTCCACATTGTCAAGAAATTGCATTTTCCTGTGAAACGTTGCACAATCCAAACAGTGCTACAGGTGAGAGTCCCCAAAGGGAATCATGAGCGTGAAGGAAAGGAACCCTGTGGACGTATCCAACACACTGGACATTAGCCCAGCTTCCAAATGCATCTCTCTGTTAGGTAATGGGAAATGTACTCTTACTATACCTCTATGTAAATACCTGCGCGAAAGGATGAGGGGCTGTATTGGCTCCTTCAGCCCTGCTCTGCTGGGAGCTTCCATCTTTAACTTTTTCACTTCCTTGTTGTACATGTTTTTTTTTTTTTCCTATAAAAAAAAGTGTGGAGTTGACCCCACACTGACTTGTACACCATGGCTGGATTCATAGTCATGAGCCCTTTTTTTCCTCTCTGGGCTGAGTTTGCCAGCAGCAGTTGGTGCCAGGAGAGCCCAGAGCTGGTGCTGCTGCTGCTGCCATTTTGCTTTCCCTGTGCTCCGTGTCCTTTCTCCTGTGTCATTTCACACAGTGGACAGTTTAATGCACCATTTTCTGCAGACTCAAACATTCCCTGCTTCATACTGTCCTGGCTGGGATCTCTTTTCCTACAGTACTTTGCATGAAGTGTCTCACAATGCTGCTTTCCAGGAACTCTGTTCTGGATATGATTAATTCCTCTGCATGGCAAATTTTAATTGTTTTATCAAGGATTTTTTTTTTCCCGGAGTTTTCCAATCTCTTTCCCTGGTGTTTTGCCTCAAATCCCAGCCATAATATGTTCCTTCTAATAAGAGACTCCAACCTGACAGTTGTAAGATTGGCACAGCCACCACACGTTACAAAATCTGGAGTTTGTACCGTGTTATCTTTTTTCCTACGGAAAAATAAGATACTGACATATGGCAGCTCTCAAGAGAGTGGAGGCTGAGAGCGGGAGGCCAAGAGAGTGGAGGCTAAGAGAGATTTGGAGGCCCGTAGTGGGAGACTGAGAGAAGAGAGGCCAAGAGCGGGAAGCCCAAAGGCTGAAGGGTGCCATAATCTGCTCCTCAGCCATGCTCTTGCTGACTTTTCCCTGAATTTCCCCAATGTGGCACTCAATGCCTGCTGACACGCGCTTGTGTGTGACCCCCCACACCTGAGGCGAGGGCGTGGTCGCCTCAGGCCCTCACTGCAACCGGGCTCCGAGAGACTCCAGGAGGCTCCGAGAGGCTCCAAGAGGCTCGTAACCCCTAAGCTGTGTCTAATCAGGCAGCACCTGAGATTAATGGTGAGGGCTTTTCTGTACCCACCCACAGAGATAAAGGCAGAGGAGCCATTTTGGTGCTTGCACGTGTCTGGGTGCTGTTCTGAGTTGCTCCTGCGTGAGGGTAAGTCCGGGTGAGGGAGTATTTGCTGAGTTATGAACTGAACACTTACTGTGGGCCCAGCTGATAAAGATACCAGGGTGTCTTTAATGGGGCAGAACCAGGGAGCAGTGGGCTGGGAAGGGGTCAGGAAGCTTGTCACAAGTGAACAACATGGTGTTAAAAATAACAGAGGGGAATCCCTTGCCTTGGCTTTGTTTGACTCCTTCCTGCTTTCAAACAGCTTTGGAACCCGCTGCTGGGATTTCCTACTGGATCCCTTGAACCAGAAAGAAGGGGGCAACCATTTTGATCATCCTCCTTGAACTGGCCACGCCTCAGGTCAGATATCGTGGTGACAACTCATCTAGCAACACCATTACCCAAAGGTGAGGTGCTCTTGTTTGGTTTTGTAACCCACAGCTTTATCAGGACAGTGCAGGACATATGTTGCTGTGTCATCCAAGATGCTGGGGTGTAAAGAGAAATAAAGGATGGGGCGGGACCAGATTGGTGCTTTACTGGCTGTGGGTAGGTAGAGAGGGGGAAAAGCAGCCTTGGCACCTGTTAGTGGCCATTAAAAACTCCCATGTTCTGCTAATCTGTGCTCGTAAAAAGGCCATCTGCTAATGCTCAAAGGTCATTAAGTTACCAGCCCTGTTTACTCCTCCTGCTCTGCTGGGCCAAGCCTTTCTCAGAAAAGAGGGCTTAAATGGTTATTATGGTGGCGCCTGCTCATGCTGCTGTGTGGTTAAGGGTCTGTCAGTATTTTCATTAGGAACCCAGACTTTCAAGGCTTTTTAAACTTGGCCATTAAAGTGCCTACTTCTCACTGCCTGGCCATGCTTTGGAGAAGGAATTTTTGTGTTGGATTGGTTTATGATGAAACTGCTTATTGCCTTTATATTTTCGTTACTTGAAACAAAGGAAAAGCATAGACAAAATAAGGCCACTTTATGTGCTGCTCTTAGGGCTGTGTTTTTCCTAGAGGTGCAGGGTTGTGCTGGGTGTTGGTTTTGGGCTTGCAAGAGTCAGCAGTAGGATCTGCCCATGTAAGCGACGCTGTCCCCAAGCAGGCAGTGCTTGTGCCTCACACGGTCCGGGCACTACAGGTGGGTTAGGGAGGAAGCTGAGGCCTGAACTGTGAGTTGTTTTCATTTTATAGGTTTTAGTCAAACCTTTAAGGTTACATTAACATAGTTTTCTTGTGGTTAAATGGAACTATCAAAAACTTTGATAATTCTTTTTTCCTTTTGAGACTTCCTAGCGATAAAATAAGATGTAGCTGCTCAAGTTTTTATCCTTCATTTCTGATAATGATGGTGTCTGTCTCATAAAAACCTGCCTTTTATCTTCCCCAATTAGCTGAGTCGCTGCACCCTTGTGCTGCGAAGTTCTGAGTGCGCTGCAGCCTCTTCCCGAGCACAGTCAAAGCACCCCCTCCCCAGCTCTGTGGGGCCAGTCTGTCCACTGCACCCACCCTCCCATCCCCACTCCCTTTGGCATCAGTTTAATCTTTTGCTTTCTGCATAACATAAAGAAGAAACCTGGGTCAATGAATAATGAAAGCTCATTCAAAACCTGAACTCTCAGAGTTTGGTCTCCGCTGCTTTTTATTTTAAGTGGAACTTCTTTCACAGGTCTTTTTAATTTTTTTTTTTTTTTTTTGGTTAATGCATTCAGACTTTCCCTTGTGGATTTTGTGAGGTTTTTCATGCAGGATTTAGGAGAAGATCACACTGATTCTGCAATTCACTTGTTGTTCAGGTTGTTTTT
This sequence comes from Platyrinchus mystaceus, assembly GCA_035041135.1. NCBI lineage: Eukaryota > Metazoa > Chordata > Aves > Passeriformes > Tyrannidae > Platyrinchus > Platyrinchus mystaceus. The sequence continues at coordinate 2,753,485 of JAWWLV010000121.1, forward strand.
ATTTCTGTTCTGACTGAGCTCCGAGGCCAGCCAGGGACAGGATGTTGTTGTGTTGGCCACTGTGTGTAAATAAAGAATGTGGACTGCCTTGGAGAGCTGAGAGTCAGAAAAGGGCATGAAAGATAGGAAAGGAGTGTACCTTCAGTTTTTAAAACAGCCTTTACATACCATGATGCTGAACTTAAAAGGGAAAATTAAAAAAAAATAATTCCAAAGCCTCCCTAACTCAGCAGATGTGGTTTTTTGCCAGAACTCTCTTCTCACCAGCCAGTCCTTCTTAAATCTGTAACAACCCAAAAGGTAGTTAAAATAGTCCCACCTAATTGTAACCAGGACTGCTGGCTTCTTCTGAGCTATTGTTCTGATTAGGCACCACAGCCAAAATCATCAGGAGGTATATAGGCAAAGTAGTTAGTGTAAGAACTCAAAACAAGAACAACTACAGGCCTGGGTTTTTTTAATTTATTATTAAACTGCTGTAAAAGCAGGCCCTGGGTCTCTGCTGCAGATGTGTCTGCCATGGGCCAGCTCATCTAACTCAGTGTTGCTCTGTTGACTTTGTGAGAAGAAGGGATTACAGCATGAGTTACAAATTGAGGTTTTAATTCAGATTTTCTTGAAACACATAGAAGTGACAAAATTTGTACAACTTCACACCGCTATTCTAACATCAACTGTTTCAGGAAAGGTCTTTTTTTTAAAAAACACAGTCTTTAAAAAAATGTTTCAACTTTTATTTTTTTAATTATATGTCAAATGCTAGGCAGAACTTCTGCTTGTAAGAAAACTTCTCTTCTTCAGCAAACAAGGTGGGAGTGTGAGGTCAGAGGAGTGTGGAGCAGAGCACAGAGATGATGTGATGGTCTGTAGCCTCTGAGGTTGGCTCAGCCCACACGAGGACAGAATTTGCTGGTGACAACAAGGAGTGGAGGCTCTAAACTGTTGAACTGATCCAAGAAAATGGATGTGGTTGTCAGGATAGCACATGAAGCCAACCTTTGGAGTCTCTGGGACAAGAGAATAGGGGAGAAATTATCCTGTGGTGGACACTGTAAGGTATTTGCAAAGGCAATGAGGCAGTGAGCATCCATCCATCCTCCACACTGGAGTGCTGGGAATGCCACTTTCCTTCCCCCTTTATCCCTCTGTTTGAACCAAGTACTAAAAAAGGTGTTTCATATTTTTGCAGTAGTCAGTGCTTAAAATATTTTGGTTCCTTATAGGTACTGACACAGTCTGTTTTGGTAGTACACATGAAAACAAACAAGGAAAGAGACAGAAAGCACAGGCAATTCCTTGGATGTCATGTTTTGCCGAGGCTATAAAGTGGAGGAGGCAGAGATTTGTTGGGATTCTTGCTCGGCATGCACAGCCAAATTATTGATGAGTTTCGAAGTTGAGGGAAAACAATATTTTGCCTGGGGAAGGGTGAGGAATTTCACTTTGCAGATATGCTTCTATTTTACTGTGTGTATTTATTTGTCTGTCTCTTGCTTAGGAGTGTTAGGTAGGTCTGCTCCATAGGATTAAATCATATCCCAAACCATCCTGGCTTTGTGACAGTACAAACATTATTGGATTTAGTTTCCTTCTGCTTATCCACCTCCTGTCTTCCAAGATCCCCATTATTATTATAATAATACCCACAAAACTCCTGCTCTGAGATCAGAGGGGTTTTCAAGTGCCAGAGCAATCAACAAAACATACCTGGTCCTTTTAATCTCCTTTAATCCCATCATGTGGGACTATCCCAATAAATGATCACGTATCCAAGAATTCTTTCTGTGTAATGACATTTGAGTTTTAGCTCACAGTTTTCATGAAACTGTCTCAGATATGAAAGAAGATGTACTGGGACCTTCTTATACCATCAATAAAATAAAAGTTTGGGTTGAAAAATTATCTTACGGAATAAAACAGAATAACAAAAATCCATCATTATCTGTGTTTCAGAAAGGGATTGTGTTTTGTTTAGCATTTTAGTTAGAAATGATGTATGACTACATCATAAAACACTTATATTAAAAAGATCTTCTCACCCTGAATTCAAAATATATATTGTACTCTCTTATCATCCAGTCATTTCAGAGTGAAAGTTAAAAATGCCCATCCTGTGGTAGTAGTCGCCTGTGTTATATCTTATAGCTGATATATTCTTCTAATACTTTTACTTAAAAGGGCTTTTACTTGGGGCTCACGAGAGCAGGTATTTATTTTCTTATCGATAATGGTAATGCCATGGGTGGTGGTTTTGTATTTAAATCAGTGTTTGAGGTTTTCTCTGGGCTGCTGAATCAGCCCAACTTGGGTTCTGAAAGTTTAGGTTGTGTCTGTACCTCGTGGAAAAGGGGAAAATATTTCCATTGGATGAGAAGCAGCAGAAAACAGGAGCTTGTATTATTTTGCTGAGGCTTGGTCAGTGCTTTCTGTTGGATTTTCTTTTTTGTGCATATGTGAAAACGACTAAATTTTGAAGAAAATCAAGTGTTAGCAGAATAAAGGGTGGCCCATGCCATGGTTCAAAGTCTGGAGGGCTTGAGCTGTCCAGGAGTTTCCACAAAAATCCCCGTGTCAGGAACAGGAAATGTGACAAAAAGCAGGACTCTGCAACATCCTGGTTTGATGTTTTAGAGATGAAAAGTTTCTCCTGCCTGAGGCATAAATTTTGGCTTGAATGAGAGAGCCTAACCCTAAGGCAAAGATGCTGGGACCCAGATTCCTGTCCCTGGTTTGAACCATGCAGAGCAGAGACTTAAAACTGACATTATCTTGTCCTGAGTGAACGTCCTCACTGCTAAAAAGTAGTGACAGGAAAAAAAAAGGAAAGGGGAGCCTTTCCTGATGGTGGGGTTTTTGTTTCGTTTCATTTTTGTTTTTCTCCTAAGGAATGTGGATCCATGCCGAACATTGGCATCTCTGAAAACTCAAAGTTCCACAAGAATGGAAAAAAAACCCCTCCTTTTTATACATTTGATAAGAGGTTTTGACTCAGGTCATAGCAGAGTGTAAGGCAGAACTGGGTAAAGGCAGGACAGTCACTCTTGTGGGGAAGAAAATACTGGGAAAGGAGGGAGTTCTGCAAAGTAACTAACCTGGACACTCTGGCCTGAAGAACAATTTACTGAAGGGGTGGTTAAATGGCACAGATTAAGCTCATTAATGGTTCAGATATTTGCTTGGTTTACACAATGCTGTCCAGCAAATTATATTGATGCTTGACAGAATTATTGTCATTATTTATTTTGCTGTAAGCCAGATTTATAGATATTTGTAGCTTTTGTAAGACAAAACATAAGAAACATTAATGGCTTTACTAATTATATCACTGCTTTAGAGATATAAATAGTGATAAAAATGCCAAGTAAAGTGAGCTAGTAAAACATTTTAAAGAGAATTTTAAAGTGAGTTACTGATTGATGATCCCTTGGGTCAGTCTTAACTTCTGAATGTGAGAGCACAAGTGCCTTTTGCCTCCATCAACTCTTCTGGCAGAGACAAGGAAGAACAAGAGTTGTATTGAACGACTGATTATTAAATCAGATTGCATAATTTGAAAAATATTGAAATCCTATGGTAGCATAAACTGAGGCTGAACTTATTACAGCACAACAGAGTTTGTTTTTTTTTTTTTTTTTCACCTTTACCTTGTCCTCAACCCCTCCTGCCTCCTGGATGATTTATCTGCACTTCTTTGTCTTTTACATGTTAAAATTGCCAGCTCTTTAGAGCAGGAGCTTCCTTCTCCCACTCTCTTATTACACACAGTAGTAATCCTCTGATGAGGATTTTGGGGTCCTAACAACAATATGAATAATAACTTCATCATTGTTAAAAAAATAAGTGAAATCTTTAATTGCTAAGCAGAGTCTATACAGGGCTATACACAAATAAAAGGTGCGGTTTTTTTTACACAGCTGTCAAATGAAAAATCTGTTTTCCTAACTATTGATCCCAGTTTTGCTGTGAGCACCCTTTTAAGGAGGGAGATAATGAGTGAGAAAAGAGTTAATAAATGTTCAGCCATTACTGCAAGCATGAGTGGAAATCCATCATCAGTTTAAGTACTGGATGGGCTCTAGATGATAATCCCAGCCTGTTTGACCACCATCAGTGCCACTGGGAAGAAATCCACAGGGCCCTGAGAGCTGTTATCCTTAGGGATGGTGTGTGGTTCCCTGCTTTCCTCTGATATATACAGCACTGCAGAGCCCTCAGTTTTATTTGTCACTGGGTTTAGTGATGACCTGGTTGAAACTCCCTTGAAGCCACTGGAAAGACTTGCAGTCTCTAATGGCCTTTGGATCAGGATTGTTGCAGTGTTTTCTTGGAGTGAATGGCCAGTGGGAATTTTCTCCCAGGTGGGAGGGAAAAAAAAACAAATTTTCTTTTTTTTTTTTTCCTCTTTGTTTTCTCCCCCTCTTGCAATTTCTGATTAATTGGTCTTCCTAACACACTTGTGAATAGTGTATTGTGGAGCTGGATGTGCCCAGGAGGACAAAGTTGGGCCCCATCCCATCCATGGTGACGCCTCACTGCTGTTTGATGGGATGAGCAGAAGGCCAGTGGATTATGGGCAAAGCTTTAGAGCAGACCAAGCCAGGCTTGTCATGAGGATGGGGAATGTGATCCTGAACCCACTGAAATCCTCAAAGTCTGGGCTGCCTCCTTGCAGTGTGACAACAGGTCAAGCAAGTGACAGTGGGACTTACAATCCTCACTGGGAAATCGGGATTTCCCAGCTTTTCCCTGAGCTGGGAAAGCTGCAAAAATTTGGCAGTGGCACCCAGCCCTGAAGCATCCCAGTGCTCACCCACCCCACAGGGTCTTGGCTGTGCTGAGCAACTCAGAAACCTCATGGGAACGGGCTTTGGTGGAAGATTTCTGGAGTTTCTTTCTAGGCATGCTGTAAATATTACAGGGGCTGTTCTTCCTTTGATCCCAAGCTAGAGAAGAAAGGGACAATTCACGCACATTGTTGAACCATAAAACACATGTGGCTTGACATTGGTTCCAGAAACAGTCCAAGATGTAGGATAATCTTATTTTTTTCTGAGATATTTGAACTGTCTCTTCTCACCATGTTATGAAGCTTTGCCATAGCCTTAGAATATAATCAGAGTGTGCTGTGGGATTTAATTCTCAAAATGTGGGTAAAAGGAAGAGTCTGTTTGACTTAGGTTAGCAGAACTTAGTACTGAAGCTCAAAGCCAAATCACTGTGCTGCTCCCTGATTTCCTTCTCTAATATAATCTGTAGCACACAACTGAAATTTAGGTTCTTTAGAGGGGAGGTTGTTCAATTCTTGTGGGTTGTGAGTATGGGGAGAAGGCTTCATGTGTGGTTCTAGCTTGGAAAACAAGATAACAAATGCTTTTAATGAGCAGTCCTACTGATTACTACTACTACTAGTGTGTATCCTACTTTTATGAGCAGGTTTTGAACCATTGCTCTCCACCTGAATTCAGGTTCATCGGCTTCCTTCGCTTTCAGTCTCCTTCCCAAGACAGCTCTTCAACTTGCAGGTGTTTTAAAGTTCTTGGAGCCCCCAGAATCTGGTCAGCTGTCCTAAAAATATGACATCTGCCAGCCTGTGAGTGTAAATCTCAGTTTACAGGTAAAATCAGAATTTATTTTTGCCCTCTGTTGATCTTCCAATGAAATGATGAAAAAATTGTGGGGGCTGAGGTGGTTTTATGGTTGTCAAGAAATGCCAGTCCTGAAGTTCCAGAAGTTTAATGACTGTCTGCATTGATAAAGAATACAACCTCATCTAACTGTCCTGTGCCAATAAGGATAAAGGTTTGGCAGTTGAGTGAGATTATGTCAGGACTAGTCAAATAATGTCAATATTTTTTACCTCCACGCTTTTCTCCAAAAAAAGGGGAAGTAGCATCTTTAATTAAATGTTATATGAATACATTTCAAATAGACCCAAACACAGGGCAACTGTGTTTCAGAAATGCTGTTTCTACATTTAAAATGTATTTGAAATGTAATTTAAGAAAAAAGATAATGGAAAAAAAAACCAACCTAAAATAACTCGAAACAAGCCAGAATATAGTAGCTCATCATTACGCTAATATATCAAACAATATGAGCTTAGCTTAATTATCCCCTTTGAGAGTTGAGAAAACTAAGCACAACCTTCAATTTACAGCTGTTTGGTGCCGGGAACCTGAATTATTATTTGAGAAGAAGGGGGGAAAAAAAAAGAAGTTTATTTATTGTGACCTACACTCAGTTTTTATTCATCATGGAAAATCTGTATATTCACAAATGAGGGCTATTCATCTGCAGACTGCAGCATTCTTCAGCTGTCCGGGGCTGCATCAGCCGCACTTCTTCAGCTTTTGTGTTCATCTCGAAGCCTCTTCATCCAAATTGTTCATCATCTTGATGGCGGAGCTTTATCTTGCTCTAGTGCAGCTGCATTCCCCTTATCCAAAGTGCCGAGAGATACAAGGGAGAGGGAGAGAGGGAGAGGCAGAATAGAAAAGAGAAAAAGCAATGGCCAGTGCTCATATGAGGATAATTTGTAGTTTCTCAATAATAATAAAATAAAAAAAAAAAAAAAAAAGGAGGACAGGCTAATTACTGGCTTAACTAGGGCAGCCTGTGGATCCTCATGTCAAAAGGACTAGCGTAATTATTTGCCATCAAAGCACATTCATATTGTGGTACAAAAGAAGGGCCTTTCGCAAATGGATCTCACTAATAAACAGGGCTGAGAGGAGCATTATGTGTCTCCCTGGATGCAAGCGCATTAACACAGTGACATGGAGCATAACTCTCAGCCTGGAGAGGGGGGGGAGTGGAGAGGAAGAATGATAATTATCCCCCCTCCCCATCTTTCCTCTCCTTTTCCTTTGTGCTGGGCTAGCAAGCCGAACGCGACCCGCTGGAAGGCCCAAGGCAGGCTATTAGTGACCTCTGAGCATTGACAAGGTGGCTACACTCTTAAAAGCCCAGCTCTCCATGTCAGGAGGGTCGCAGGAGCCCGGGAGAGGAGCTTTAAATGGTCCAGCAAGCACTTCAACCTTAAAGACACCTGGAAGGTCGTGACCAATTTAATGTAGATGAATCTGGCACGAAGAGGGCTCTTTTGAATCCACAGACAAAAGTTTTCGGTTGGTTTTTTTTCTTCTTTTTCCTTTTTTTTTTTTTTTTTCCCCCCACGTTGTTTTTTCACAGATCTTAGCAGGAGAGATGCTGGAGAAAGGGACTTGATGACTTGATTCTGGAGGCCGCTCCTGCACTCGCTGAGCAGATGTGGTGCCAGGCGGCCTCCAAAGGCTGTGGCTTTTCATTAGGAAAAGTAAACAGGTTTCGAAAGAAAGGGACCTGTACGTACCTTCCAGGGATGTCTGCAAGCATTGGTGCACTGACACATTACAAACTCGGATATCCTGCAAAATGTGTGTGTATCTATAGATATATATGTTATATTTAAAGAGGACTGTTTGTTTCTGGGTTGTTTTTTTTTTTTAGTCCTCCAGCTACATCACGTCTATTCACTGTCACTTGCAGCCTTGTGCATAATGGGGATGAGCCACCCAACCCCAGCACTCCTTGGCTCCAGAGGAACATAGAGGTTTAAAATGTTGATTTTTTTGTTTTATTTTCGGAAAGAACACTAATTTCAGTGTTCATGTCACAGCTTCTTTTAAGTAACTGGGTTCTGTGTGGGTTGTGTGCTGTAAAACAGCTCTGCTGGTCATTGAAACTGGGATAGTCCTTTCTTGTGACAGCCTTGCCTGACACTGTAAAACACGGAATGTGCAGCTGGAAAGAGGGAAGTTTCGGTCGGAGTCGGGACCGCATGGCACACGGTGACATGAATCCCTGCATGCGGCCACATGTGACTGGGATCAAGGGATTTTGAAGCCCAACTCGTCTGTGTGACAATGGGCTGAAAGCCAGAGTTGTTTCTTTTCCAGCACTCCTCTAGGTCACATCTGGGTCACGGTACAGAGAGGAGCCCCTTTCCCTTGCCACAGCACTCGGGGATGTCGTTGTCCGTGTCACGTTGATGGGAAGTAGAGGCCCAGGTCTGCACATGCCTGTTAACATCACTCACCCCAGGAACAGCTCATGGAGCCACTGGGTTTAGGTTGGGAGTTGCCAAATTGTCAACCTGACACACTCAGTTGTGAATCAGATTTGAAAAATGAGGAAATGAGGTGGCTTGAAAATTTGTGGAGTTAAACCGGTTGCAAATCTTATGTTGTTTCTTCCTCCCACCTTCTTTTTTTGTCCTTTTTATTTTTTTTGTTCCCCCTTTCCTTCTTGCTTGGTAACCTTAGAAAAGAATTGGATGCTTTCTCCATGTTGTGCTTTGCAAGGAAGAAGAGTGATGAAAGTGAACTTGAAGGGGGAGAAAATAACCCAGGATGAGACTCTTTAGTACAGATCACAGAAACCTGATGCAACTCACAGTAAAATATCAAACATCAGCAATGCAGGAGTGCAGCCACACTCCTACCCAGGCAGGGTTTTGGGCTGGGCAGTGCTTCTGGGACATGACCAATGTCTGTGACATAGAAGATTCCAAATATTCACCCATTCAGGAGCTGTATAGCCCCCCACCCCAGCATGTGGTGCTGGAGGGGTGGGGACTCACTGGAGCAGCTGACAGCAGCCCACTACCAAGGAGACACAGCTTGTGCTCCTGGATGTTTCCTTGTCTCTGTAGCCCTGCAATATTTTTTTTCCTTTTGCCTTAATTTCCCTGGGTGTTAGAAAATTTTACATACAACAAATTTTGCCTTTAGTTTGAAGGAAGTTGGAACAAGGGACCTAACAGAATAATTGGATCCACTGAGGTATGGATATGCTGGAGTATAAAGAACATAGTTAATATCACTTAAATATCTCTAGGAAAGGGATTAGAAAAGTCAGCTCTGTAAAGTTGTGAGAGTGGGGGGTTTTTTGGGCATTTTTAAATTAATCCAGGTAAACTTTCCTGGCTTAGTTGTATCCAGCCATGCCAAGGATCATGATATCAGCAATAAAGACAATGTTATTAGTATCATTTACATTAATGTAAAGAAGGTTATAGAGTTAGCATTTGTTAAAAAAAAAATCTGTTAATGGTGACTTTTTCCCATTAACTCACTCTTTTGCAGTATTTTATACACTTATATAGTGTTTATGAACCTGGGTATGTATTTCTACTGTTGCCAAGAATAATCAAAGACAAATACAGCAGTTGCAGGGTTTCTTTCCTGATGAAATTGTATTTCAGCTTCTAAACCCAGAGCTGGCCTCGAGTAAGGGACTGTGTCCTCTTAAAGTCAAAGTGTGCTGCTTGAACTTTGCTATCACATAATGCTTTCAAGGTTGCTTGTCTAAAGTGACTTAATTTGTACTGCAGAACTAGCCTTGTACCCACAAACACACCAAAGCTGCAGTGAGCCAGGGCAGCAGGGTTATTACTAATTTTTTATTAAAATCCCTTAGGCGCTCACAGAAGGCCCAAAAGCAGCTTTAATAATAGACAACATACAGCACATTTTTCTTGTATTGCCATGTAATCAAATCTAAAGCTTCTGTTCACTTTCTTTGTTTTACCTAGAGGACCAGCTTCCAATTTAGTTGTGGCCTGCACTAAACTGATTTTTCATTGTAATTAATGCCTACTTTGGCCTCAGCCACTTACACAACTTTCCATTAGAGGTTTGCAGCCATCCACAGAGAATTTCACCAAGTTACCCTCCCGATCCTGCTACACTTGCAATTTTTGTTAAACTGGGTTTTTTCCTTTTTTTTTTACTTTATTATTATTTTGCAAAGAATGTTTAAATTACTGGGCCAAATAGGTTTCTTTCTCCCTTCTATTTTTCTCTTCTTTCTCCCCCCCCCCCCTTCCTTTTTTTTTTTTCCCCCCTGCCTGCTGCACCTATTAAAGTGGTTGGGCAGGAGTCCAACTGGAAGGAAAGCCTTTAAGTGATTTCAGAAAGGGCTAGTGGAACTTATTTAGGCCTGGGGTCTGCTGTGGTTAATTTTCAGTCTGTGTTTTGTGCTGTCCATTTCCTCTGAAATACTACCTGGGGTTTAAGGTTCCTCAGCACAGGATGTTAATAGGCCTCTGCAAACATTCAAAAGGCAGCTTTCCCACCACTAACCTTAAAAAGATTGTGGCACTGGGCCCAGGGTCAGATTGAATAGATGAAAAAGTATATGCTGTGCTTTTGCTTGCTCCTTGGACCTTTCCCTGTTGGCTTGCCTGACATTTTCAGTGACTTTTCTTAGTACCTTATTTTCAGCGTGCTTCCTAGAAAATTCTGCTTATTACCTTCTCCTATCCCCCAACAGCATTACTAACTCGGGAACCACAACAATTTGTAACCATACTTTGCTGTCTCCTTGGACTTTTCCCTCACAGCCACGAGCTGCCGCTTCCTGCGGCCCCGGTGGACCATCCGGGCTCCTTGGTGTGTCATCCACGTGCCATCCCTGACACCTGGAGATACTGGGGTGCTCCCTGCAGATCTCTGGTGTGCCTTTTCCAAGGATAACACCTCTGCTGCGAGGCTAAAGCACAGCTAATGACCAGTTATGTGTGTGCCTGTGTTATATGGGCTCTCCTCCCCAGCACAAGAAACACAGGAGTGGGAACTCCAGGGTAGGCACGCGGGTTTTTGGGCACTGGGGTCCCACATTTCCCAATGTTTGGATTCAGGTACTGATCTTCTTGCCTTGCTGTGGCATTGCTCAAAAGGAGCTGCAGGGTTCTGGCTCTGTGTGCACCCTCCTACTCGGGCGATTAGAGAAACCCAGTGCCAGGAGGCGTCTGGTGTCCTCCAGTCTGTGCCGGCAGGTTGTTGGTTGCGCTGGTTGAATGTACTGGCCTGGTGGCTCCGTGCTAAGGGGCCAGTTATGTTGGTCTCCTTTTTGTAGGTGCAGCTCAGCTCAGGAAAGGAGGTGGATGCACTTAACTTGATTTAATTTAAGTGCTAGCTTGGGGGCAGTGTGTGGGTTTTTAGAAATGTGCCCTGTTAAGCTTCCTGGGACTGAGGAGGAGAGGTGGATGGATACCTGGGGATCACATAGGTCTGCTCTGTGTTGTTACTGTGTCAGATGTCCCTGTCTTAGGGTGGGAAGAGTAAGAAGCAGGTCTTTATTTTTATTTTTTTCCAGAATAGTGGTAGCTCTTCCTTAATTGATAGGGGACCCAAAGTACCATTTGAGAAGAGTATTTGCAGACACCTGGATGTTCCAGGTGTGCACATGATGGCTACAAGCTAGGCCTTGAATCCCAAAAAATGGATTTATATCCCTACCCAAGCCAGCTGCCCTTCTGGCTTTTGGCTCTGGTCCACAGCTTGGCTCATCTCTTGTGGACCCATTTGCCATCTCAGTCCTTTCTTGCACCTCTGGAAACCAGAACTCTTTCAGGTGTAGCAAACTGAGAAGGAAAACCGGATCAGTGGAAAGACAAACCAGCACCTGCTCTGTGTGAGCTGGTGCTGTGAGGTGTGGATACACCGAATCTGGGATATGCAAGACCCCTATTCTGTTGTAAGGATCTGCCCCCTCACACCTAATGGCGCAACTTCCAGGGATGCTCCCTGCAAGAGTGACCTGCAGCACTGTGCCCCTTCTGCATGTACAGTGGCAGCACATCCCTTGCTGTACATGTGCCTGCATGAGCACCCCCCACGGAGAAGCAACTGATATTGGTCTAAACACATTTGTGTATCTCTCCCTGACATTTGCTCTGTTAAAAGGTCAGGCTTCTGCAGCAGAGACAAGAGCCGTCTTCCTCGTTATCACATATTACTGCAAATTTCCATTTCCAACTCCAAAGTTTCCAGTGATTTTCTGCCGCTGCGTCTGGCGCAGTCCAGCACGAAGTGCCGTGTGCCAGCCTGGAAGCTGTGCCCTGTGCCACACCAGTGATGCTCTGGGAGAAAAGCAATGACTGTTTGGGGAATATCTGGGAAAACCCAGTGAATTTCTTGCTGCAGTAAGTTCCTTGCTTGCAGTGACAAGCTGGAAAAATATGTGACAAATTCAACTTAGAAATGCAAGTCTGCAGAAAGAAAGGGCCGCTCTGCAAAGAGCCATTCATATTTTTCAGTCTTCCCACAGAAGTGCTGCTCTCAGTTTCTCTGTAATCTCTGATATTTCCTAATATCACAGTGCAGTGCTGGCAGAGGCAGAACCTGAGGCTAAACTTCAGTCTGTGTTCTTGCTCAGAGGAAGTGGATTCTGGGATCTCTTTGGCTTTTTGAGCGTCAAGAGGCCACACTCAGAAGCAAAGGAGAGGGATAAAAAAAAGGCATATTTTTCTTGTTAAACGAAGGTCTTGCTGATGGGAAGACACAGGTGCCAAAATAAAAGTGTGTGTGACACTGGAGTTGGGAAGGCTCTTTGGGAGTTCACTGGGTAGGGTTGCTTGCTCTCTGCTTTCCATCTCGCCCCACCCTCCTACCAACCTCAGGAGCAGTTATACAGATCTTTGCATATAAAAGGGACTGCAAATGTCCATGGGGTGTCACCACCGTGGAGAGAGCAGATTTTGTTCTTGGTTTTTGCATTTATCAGGTTATGTACCCACAAAGAAGCTCAGGAAAAGCATTTGCTTGGTTGCTGGATGACCTGGCTGGGGCATGGATGGTTGTCTGGCTGGTCCTGCTCTGAGTCCCACGTGCAGCATGGATGGCCACTGGCTGACTTTCCTGATTTTTCTGCTGACTGCTAACATGCTGTAAGGTGGCCACTCAGCGGTGGCCTTGGGAGAAGGGATGATAAACTGCTGATTCAGTAATGGAAGAGTTGGGGGAGAGGAAGGACCTTACTTACTTTGGCCTCAGATATGGGTGAGACCTGGGGAGTCCTTTTACAACAACAAAGTCGAAAGAACAAATGCTGTGCAGTGTAGTTTTAATGTAGGGTTTCTTTTTCCCAGTAACTGCCATAAAGAAAATATACTTTAAAAGCAAAATATTTTTTTCACATTCTTCCCCTTAGTTTTCATCCTTAATGTGGTGGTGGCAGAAGACCACAGAGCTGCAGTGCGGGAAGGCAAAGTCCAAACTGGTTTATACTCTTAAGATACTCAGATACTACAGTTTATGGTGTAGTAACTTCTCTAAGAGTGATGCACCTCCCTGGTCAGCTCTGTAATGCAGTTGGGTACCCACTGGAGAAGGATTCCCTTTAGGATGGGCTGCCACCAAAGCAGGGTGAGTCTGCAGGATGCTTTAACCACCCACCCTAATAACCCCTAGTTTGTCCCTCCCTGCCACATTTGGAGTGACAGAAACACCTGACTGGGAAAAAGCATTTCACATCATTTCCTTGCCCTTGCGTTTTTCTGTTTTAGAAAACATTATTGGGTCTAATGTTTTTAGGTGCTCGGGGTCCCCCTTTCCCCAAAGCATTTATGGCTGCTTTAGGTACAATGCCTTGTGCCAGTCTTTTTATGTTAATTCAGGAAAGCAAAAGCACTGCACTTGAATTCTTTGCCACTGAAGTTGTGACTGAGGAGAGTTGTAATGTGACAAGATGAGGATGACCTCCCTTCGTCTGCTCTTGCCACTGTGGAAAGTTAGCAGTAGCTTAAACCCTGGTTGCCATTAATGAAAAATTCCACTATTTTTATTAAATTTCAGAATCGCCTCAGCTAGCATGAAAAACAATGATATTGGATTTCTTTTTAAAATTAACAATGTATGTAACACAGTAAAAAAAGCTGACATTTACTTAGTGCCTGGAAGCAAAGAGACTGCGAGGCGGACGGCGAGCTGCTGCACGGCTCCCCTTCATCCTGCAGCCTGGGAATGCGGTCTGGAGACGTGGGGAGAGGTGGCCCGGGGTGGATCACACAGTTAGGATAGAAGCCAAGAAACACCACCACTATTGCTACCTTTCTCCAGTAGGAGAACGTCAGGGCTCACAGGGGAAGAAAGAAAAGATTTATTTTAGCAGCTGGCCTGGATGTCAGCCAAAATGAGAGGGAACTCTGAAGTGAAGCTGGGGATCCTGGTTCAGGGAGGTGTGAGCTGGGGCTGGACAGTCACCAGCTCTGATCTGTGCCGTGGTCAGGCCGGGAAGGGACCTTAAACCCCCTTCAGATGTTGAGGGACATTCTTCATCCAGCTGATACAAGACACAGGGATGGTGCTTAGAGTGAGGAGCCAGCCAGTGAGGGGAGCTGATGTCACTGTAACTTGACTTGAGATTTTTTTTTAAGGCATGTTTGTTTATGGCTTAAAATTATGGAGTTAGTATTTTACCTTGGGTTCATTTTAAAATTCACTGTCTTTAGGAATTTTCTGCTGCAATCAGCAGGATCCCTTATAAAAGTGAAAGCAGGGAGTTGCTTCATACTTGTTTGCAGTCATTGGAGAGGTTGCAGTGTCTGGTAGAGACCAGCCTATCTTAGGCTGGAAGTGTTATTTGATTAACAGTCTGGGGGAACCTGCAAATGAGCTTGCATTTGAGGAGAGTCCACAGATCACCAGGAGCGTATTCTTGTAGGGAAGTATCCTCATTGCCTTCATAATTCATTCCTCCTCACATTATCCAACATGCATTACTACTGGATTATTGACTATGTGATTTCTTTGCTTGATGCCACAATAGAAAAGGCATTACAGTACAAGACAGGGAAATAAAGCAGGGCTCTGTGTGTTAGACTCGTGGTAATGTTGAGGAAGGCTGGTACATGGCATGCTCACTCTCTTTTAGGGCTTGGTCCCCACCCTCCTCTGTGGGTGTTTAGGGGATGCTCTGGGTGTGCAGAGCTCTGGGACCAGAGATCTGTGCCCAGGTCTCCCCTCCACCCTTGCTGTGCGGGACTCTGGATGTCTCTGGGTGGCCTGTATAGTACAGAAACTGCCCAAGTCTAATGGGGGGCTGTGCAGCAACTAAATGATGGCAGGCAGGACAAGCCCTCGTGGGCTATAAACTGATTTACCTGGAGCTGGGAAAAGTCACCCACCTGCAAACACTGAGCATCCAAGGGAGACTGTACAGGAAACTCCTATAAAGTTCTGTGTGTCATGAGAACATCAGTGGCACAAATCTGCTCTTGGCACTAGAGGGACTGTAGTTATACACACTCCCCATCCACTCCACCTCCCCAGGTACTGATCAGGAGCAGGATCTCACTGTACCGTGTGTTGTGTTTAAATTTCATCCTTACAAGGACCACTTGTGAGAGGATGCTGCAGATCCCTCTTGTTACCTGCCTCAGCTTCCAGTCTTGGTTTGGTTTGTTCCTGGCTTTGAGCTCCTGCAAATGCTAAGGAAAGACAGAGATCCATGTAAAGAGTGCTCTATGTATCTATAAGATCATCTGATCAGTTCTTATCTGCAGTTGGGAATTATAAATAGCCTAAAAGCAGCTAACCATCATCCTATGCCACCATGGTAATAAATAAGTGCATATTTTTGAAAGGCTTTTACTCTTAGAAGAGAAAAAGATATAATAGCTTTTTTTTTTTTTTTAAATATGTCACATAATTTATTCTGAAAAACAGACGTATTTTGTTGTTGCCATTATCATTTGATGAAATACTTTAAGGCTGGTCCAAGGTGGTGCATTTTCGAATATAATGTATACAGTACATCTAGCAGTTAACAAAATTTGGATGTGCAGCATAGAATGGTCATTATTTTTACTGAAAAAAAATAAAGGCACTAATTACTTACAGACAAGATACTTAGCACAAACAGATAAGCTTCAAAATGAAAAATTCTCGGTTTATGATAATTATGTTCTCTGCTTTGTTTTCAGAGACTGATAATTTGAGGCTTTAAAATCACCAGGAAGCCATTAATTGGAATTCTTCAATAAAAAATAAATTACATAGAAGTTCATGATGAGTTGTAAAAACACAGAGACTGTATTATGCAGTGAGCGACATTGCTCTACTATTTATAGACACGCACAGCTATGTAACAGCAAAACTGTAAAGAATTTGAGATGTGCAGATAGCAATTATTCACGGATCCCAACGATCCGCAGATATTTCAAATAACTGCTTTTGGCAGATCAGCTATCCAATAAAAGCAGGGCTTTATTTCCAAGTGGCACTCTTCTAGCATGTTGCTTCTTGTTTCTGACATCTTATATGACATTATTCTCCTAGAGCTGATTATAATGAGGAGATGTGGAAATCCAGGTATCGGAGCAGAAGAGCCACTCCATGTATGTGTTTATCTGTAGGAGCTGAGGGATTTTGTCTTAGAAGGGTCACTGTGGTCCTTCCTCCTATACCAGGCTCAGATCCTGAAGCAGCTGACTAAAAGAAAGTGCTTGAATTCTCCTTCTTGCCCCCTTTTCCTGCTCTCCTCTTCTTCTTTGCTTTCATCTGGGACCAAATCCTCAGTGATGATCCTGTGAAAGGTGGTAGAGTAGCTTCAAGTACTAAGGACCTGCCCAGTGCCAGTGATCACAGAATTTCTCTTTGACTTATGAAGGAGCCAGACTGAATCCTCACTGCAGCTATGTGAGAAATTTGGAAGGGCTTAGGAGACCTGCTGTAGAGATCTTCCACCCACCCAGACCCCTTAAAGCACCCACTGCTGTCCTTCTAAACACATGGGGCGGAGCCACCAGGCTTCCATCAGCTTTCCATCAAAAGTGAGTCTCAAAAGAGTGGTAGACACAGCAAAGTGTATTTCTTTATTCAACTTTTCTCCTGCCTTTCTCCAGCATCTGGATGCATTCCATGAGGAGCCTGTTCTTCCCACTTCCGTGAGGGAGAGCTGCCACCCCTTTGCTATTGCTTGGATCTGGGCCTGAGACTTGAGCTGCTAATGGGACTCAGTTAATTGTCTGACCCAGAGGGTATAAAATACTGTTGTATTCCAGCAATGCTCATTTCATGACCACTGACACCCCGGGCTCCTGCAAGGAGCTCTTTAGATAAAGCAAGTAATAAAAGTGATGGCAGGGATCCTTGACACATGCCACCTAGTAAAGGAAACAGAGCAGGTTTCAGCTCATTCACCAGTGAGCTCAAGGGGATGCACAAAAGAGTGAAGTGGCCTTGGTAGAGCCTGGTCTAAAGTTACACTTGAGGAAGACAGAGGAAGTATATTTCCTGAGGACCTGATCAAAGGCTCTCTCTTCAGTGCCAGTATAATGCCTCCTGGCCACCTTCATACACAGGTAGCGTTCAAGGGCTTGGTGTGACTCGATGGGAGTTAATTCTCACAGTATCAGCAAGCACAAGAGCTGGTTTAGTATTTTGTGCCTAAAATTAATCAAAAGTATCAGCTGGTTTATTCCTCTCTCCTTGTTTGTTTCTTTGTTTGTTTGTTTGAACCCGAGTTAGTGGGATCACAGGCAAGGCAGGACAATGCAAGTCCGGGGAGACAAGGATAATGTGAGACAATAGCAGAGGGACTGCAGGGAGATCACTGTGGTGTCAAGACCAAGTGGCTTAGCATCAGCAGACAAAGCCATACAAAAAAAATATTGGGTCTCTGCTGGCTCTTGAGGAGTACTGTAATTCTTGGAGAACAAAACCTACCATACATCATCCAAAATCAATTGATAAGAGATCTTGGAGAGATTAAACACTGCTCCCTCCCATTCATTAGTAAAGGTGGCTTCTGTCCAAAGCTGATTGTTGGTGTGGGCCAACGATGATAAATGCTCTCTTACCCACCAAAAAGAAACACTTCCTAATGAGCTATCAGCTTGTGTACATTTTAATTTCCACATTGCTACCGAGGATATACAGGGTTCCCCAGAAGTGACAGTGATGCTCAGTACTTTTTTTTTTCCAGACCAATCCCATGGCCTGAGTTTTGTGTATTAATACTATTGCAGCAATGAGCTATTAACTTTTGTTTTCATGTATTGCAGTACTCCTTACAAAAAACTGTTTGTAAGCAGTATTAGCATGTGGCACCTGCGTATTTGTGGGATGTGATTGCAACGAATGGGCACCCACAGCTCCTGTTTATTCATGAGGCAGTTACTGAGCTCAGTACCTTTGAGTATCAAAACATTTTGTTGTGGGAAAAGCTACTTCCCAACAGAATGGCTCTGCCTGTGCTCCATGGCTTGGTTGTGCCCTCTTTATCCATGTGTGGCTTAGCCTAAGAAATGTCCTTCTACCGTCCCTGTGCTCCTTTGGGAAGGCAGAGACCAGGATGTCCCATGTAGCAGCCTCAGAGGAGTTGACAAGGACAAATGCAGTCTGCCTTTGCTTTCCTCCTGCATCCCTGATGTTTGCAGCTCAGCACTGAGCCAACTCTCAGTCCTGGAAAAGCCTCGCTTGTCCCATCCTGTCTCAAACCCCACAGCTCTTAAAGAGCATTGGTGACATTTATCCCACGTCTCTAAATTATGCTCAGTAGAGTGGTGCTTGGGCCAATGACAGGGATGCTGCAAAAGGTCACTCGATGGACCTCAATGCTCTGTTTTATTTACTTAGTTTATTCAGCTTGCAGTGGAGACAGGACATGCTCAATACGTTGTCCCCATAACAGGCAGCCAAGCTCCAGTGCTCAGGACCTCCTTGGATTAGAGCCTTTGTAGGAGGTGTTGGAAGAAATGGAAAGAGTTCAGCATGTTTTTTCGGTATGTCAGAATTTCAAAGGATTTCTGAAATTTAATGAACTCATTTAATAGGCATAATTGTCTTGAGTACATGTGAGAAAACTTCTGAAATAGCAGAATTAGGCATGCTCCATTTTGTAGCCTTTCAATGACCTCCAGCAAACGTGTGACCCAGATATGAGAGCCTCCTGTCCACTTGCATAAACATGATGTTTTAAAAAGGCGGGGGGGGTGGTGAATAAAAGAATTGAGCTCTTAATGGCACATGGACAGAGACATACTGCAATTGCAAAACAAATTCAGGAGCAGATAGAGAATCGCCTCGAGACTCTGCACGCCAAAACTCAGCCACCTCCTGCGAGACGGAGCTCTGGGGGCCGTGGACCTTCGGTCCAGACTGCTCTGGAATTCCCTGTGCAGAGGCTCCAATGGTAATAAGGGGCACAGATCTCCTCTAGGCCCGTGAAAATCTCTGCTTTGAAGCCTGAGTGATGTCCAAGCTGCTGTTACACAGTATATTCAGGATGCCCTGTAACATACAGCACTTTTTGTTTCTGGGTCTTGTTGGAGGATGTGTAAGGGTTGCACAGGCAGAGGCAAGGAGGTGGTAGCTGCTCGTTCCAGCCCTCCTGCCACTTGCATACCAAGAAAAAGCTGTATTTTTAAAAATCTC
Source organism: Platyrinchus mystaceus (assembly GCA_035041135.1). NCBI lineage: Eukaryota > Metazoa > Chordata > Aves > Passeriformes > Tyrannidae > Platyrinchus > Platyrinchus mystaceus. The sequence continues at coordinate 2,772,687 of JAWWLV010000121.1, forward strand.
ATTAATTAACATGCACTTTTAATACATCATTAACTTCCTATCACATGTCTGTCCTGCTCTCTTGGTCCAGAGGAGCTCTGTGGCTGGATTCTGACCACGGACTTTTTCACCCCTACTTGCAGAGAAGGGTGAGTGGCTTTTGATTAGTTTAGGCCCACCATTACCATAGTAACCAGCCCTGATTGGCAGGACTCTGAATTAATATGCACACTTAGGAGAAGTGGATGGGGGTCCTGCCAGGCGTGCCCGTGCCAGCACACACGGGGTAGTGCTGCCACTGCCGGCCCTGCTCATCCCAGGGTGCGGGTCCAGCATCCCACCTATCAAATCCCCACTTCCCGCATCGTTACGAGTCAGGTTTAATTAAAAGCAGGAACTAGCAAAGTGTGGCTGGGATTTAAAATCATATGCTGTTAGTTATTAACTGCTACAAATTAGGTAGATGTTGTTTTAAGGAGAGCAATTTCCACAGACGGCGCTGGTAAAGCAAGTTGGCGTGGGGGACCGCACAACTTTCCAAAACAGGGATTGCCAGCTTTCTCAGAAAAGAGCTTTTTTGGCCACTTCTTGGGTTTTATGCATGACTGAGATTTAGCATTGTTCATGCTTGCTTGCAGCAATGATACTTCCCTGTCTATGAAAACTCATTTTTCATTTTAACAATAATTCACGGGCAGGAAAAAACACGTCCCGGTTTCTCCACTGAGCCAAACGCCAAAACCAATATTGGGCCAAATTACGCTCTGATTTTGCAACTTTAAAATCTGCCTTTGCAAGTTAGTGCTGAATTTAGTTCATTCCCCTCAGGCATTTTCCGTGCAATAAAAATTGTGTTTCTTTTTTTTTTTTTCCTTTTTTTTTTCTTTTCTTCTGCCATTTGGGGAAAAGAAAAACTCAAACGAGAGAATGAAGTCAATTGTTAGATTAAAATTATCTGAACTCTTGTTGTTAGAGGGAAACCATAAGGAAGGATCATCTTGCCTAGAAATCTGAATTATCAGCGTGACTAAAGCTGCTGATACAGAATGAGGCATTTTTAGTTGTGGCAGCCAGTCATAAAAAAACCCAGAGGAAAAAAAAAACTTTGAGACTTCAGTCCTTCTGTTCAGCAGTTTAAAGGGAGAAAGCAGTGAGCTGGTCTGAAGATTTTCCTTCCCCACTACTTTTGCTGCTTCCACAACCCTGCAGGGGAGAAGCAAACAGTCTTTGAGCTGTAATAGGTGTAAAACTAGGCAAATTCAACAAAGTTTTAGCGAGTGAGAACGGAGAGCAGCATTCACAACATTTTATTTGGCTCTCCCTTTGTAGGTACTCAAACAGGGAGACTGGGAGTGTGACACGCAGAGGCAGATTGCTCTGGGCTGGAGAATGGAGAATTTAAGGTACCAGGCGTAACACAACTTTTACTGGGCTAAAAAATGCAGAGTGCAAACCATGGTCTTTGGCACAAAAGAAGAAGAAAGAAAAAAAACTCCTCAGTACCGAAATCTTTATGTTAATCTGGTAAAAACTATTACAATATCTATAATTGCTAGCTTTTTAAAAGCCAGTAAGGCTGAAGGCCACAACCTACACATATCTTCAGAGCAGATAAATCAATTTTGTTTCCTAAGTTTACTGATAAATGGCATGTATGGGTGTGTAGATATATGTTTGGGTGTGTGTACATATGTATAGGCATGTATATGTTTTCTTGTGAGTGCGAGAAATAAAGTAGTTAGCAAGGGAATGTAAAAGCTCATTATTGTTTGTCATTAAGTGTGGCAAAGGAACAGAAATTAAAGAGTCTGGGAGGGAAACAAGCAGCTTCAGCAGTCCTGACGCCAGTGACTTTTCACAGGGGTGAGTCAAAGCATCAGGATGTCAGACCCTCGTCCTGCCCTTTGAACTTACTTGTATAGATCACGATGAAATAGAGAAGTGAGAGAAAGATACTCCTGTCCCCAGTGGGGGGAGAGGAAACCGGCCACTCATGCAAATGTTTCAGATGAGAAGCTGAACACACACCCTGCCCACATCCGCAGGGACGGCCACGTTAAGCAACACCAGTATGTTTGGGAGGCAGAAACAGGTACAAAGCAACAAGTGCATGAAGGAGAAGTGGGGCTTCCTCATGTCCACTCGTGCGAAGTGTAAAATAGTAATTGAGCCATCATGGGGCCTTGCAAATGCATTAAGTGCAATGGTGGTGCTCCTAAACATGGGGGAAAGGAGGTGCAGGAGGAAGGAGCTCCTTCCAGGACGTGGGAGCATCGTGGCCAAGCTGGGGCTCAGCTGTCCCCAGGCACACACAGAAGCTTGGTGAGTTGTTCTCTGGCTCTGGGCACATGGATGGTGTCTCTGCCTGCAAGAACCAACTGTGTCACATCCCTGATGCCCCCAGGGCCGTTTACACTGCGTTGGCACCAGTTGCCCTATGGGACAAGGAGATGTTTGTGCTTGGACTGTTTTGTCCCCGAGAGCTGGCCCTGAACATCCCCTCCATGCTGGGACATGATGTGTCAGCAGACCTGCTGCTGAGACTGCCGGCCCTGCTTTTGATCTGGCCATGGGGCTTTCCACCGGGCCCTGCATCGCAGGTGTCGGATGTGGAGTGGCCACCACACGCCCCAATAGCTCTGCAGATGTTTTTGGTGTCTGTCTGCTACTCAAATGGCAGTGGTCGAGGTCCCACTGGGCTCAGGAGACTCTGTGCCTTAACGTTGTGTGGCATCGCGTGGCCTTCAGCTTGTTTTCTGAAAGCAAAATGAGAAGTGAGAGGCAGCTGGCACACTCACGGACCTGTCGTGAAAAGATGGCCCCCAGCTTGGTCTCTGGGACCAAAGAAACAGAGTAATTTGCAAAACCCAAATTCCCCACCATGGTAGCACAGGCTGCCTTGTCACTCATCTTAAGAAACAGAGGTAGCAAGTAATGCTCAAAGTTGAGCGATACCCAAGCGTATTTTGCTCTCTCGGATTAAAACAAGCCATCTCTGAAATCACATTTCTGCTGAGGCCAAGAGGTGCTGCTTCTCACCTGCTCTTTCTGCTTGATTTCTTGCCCCAGTACCTCCAATTCCCAGCTGAGACACGAGTCCCACCATGGCAGGAACTGTGCACACCCCACTGAAGAAAAACATTTGCTGTCTCCCAGAGATTCAGATTTAAATAGACAATGGTGGAGGAGAAAAAGGAAGTTAAGTGACTCAGGGTTGCTGGGCTGGCTGGTGGCAGATGTGGGACTGGACTCTCCCTCTTCTGCTGTTCTGGTGGCCTCAGGATAAAGCCATAGTGCTCTGTCCTGCTGTGCTGAGTGTGTGACCTCCCAGTTTGTGTGGCATAAAGCACAGCAAAGAACTGGGTTTTTTATGTATGTATGCATGGTCAGTGTTGTTCTCAATATTACAATGAGTTATCATTGATCAGAAGTTCAACTGCATTGAGCTGGCACGGATTGAAAAGCTGGAGACACCCCTATTTCCAGAAAATGCCTGTATTTCCAGACAGCATCACTGCTGCTCCATGGAGCAGTGGAGGAGATATTTACATGAGTGGATGTGTTATTTAAAAATGTGAAGATCTCTCATGTTACGTGGAGAGGCACATTTTCAAACTGGGAAACGAGTACAAAATATGCTCTGAAAGCCCCTGGAAGTACGAGTGTCATTAGTATCTCTGCAAAAGTTGCCCTGTCTGCACTCCTCTCACAGTGCTTTGGTGACAATTTGAGAGTGACACTTCAAGGCTGATTTCAGCAACCCTGGTTCTGCCTGTGCTTCCCAGGCCTTATTACCCACACCTCAGTTGTCCAGAATTTGCTGTTATTTCAAAAAACTGCATGTCCCAAGAAAAAGTCCTCCTCAGTTCTGTGGGTTAGCCCAGAGTTTGATCATCTACATCTTTTTTTTTTTTTAGTGGCTCCAACAGTTTGTATGGTTTGGGGACTTGTAAAACAGTGAGAGGTGGTTGCCCTTTCTTGCACTTTAAATTTTCACCCATGAACATACTGACATTGGGGTTTATTCTTTACTCTGAGTAGTTCAAAGGGAGCATTGGTCTGAGCTTCCCTGATGGTAAATATTGCATAGCCATGGCTGCTTTTACCCTTAGCAGCACAGAACATTTTCTGCATTATTTTGTTTTATGTTCAGCATTTCTTTTCCAGCAGCATTTGGGCAGTTTGGGTCCCAAGCCTCATCTTTAACATATTTTAACACTACTAGGTTGCATAACCTTCCTGAAGTAAAAAGCAGTGGGCACGTTAGAGCCGTTTAGTTTGTTACAAAACCCCTTCATGATCCTCATTGCTGACCAGATCTTCTGGGAAAATCACAGTTCCCAAATTGCAGGTATAAGTATTTTGGTGATACTCCATCACACAGGTCGGTGTCCACCCAAACCTCTGCTGCTGTTGGGGATGATGGACAACAAAGTAAAATGCTACATTCGAATGCTGAGAGGTAGAAATGTCCTTTCGGGAAGAAATATTCAAACCAGGTGTGCAGACACGGGGAAAAGTGGAGCGGGGCAGGAGTCAGGGAGCAGCAGCCTGTCCCTTTGCAAGAGAAAGCAGCAAATAACGAGTTGGTTATAGGAGAGATAAAAGAAAAGCTGACCTCTGCGATAAGCATGGAGGTGGTGGAACGGTGAAGCAAGGAGGCAATTATCGCAACTCTCCGGGATGAAGTGGGTACAAGAGCTAACGTGGCTGAGCAGTGAATTTCAGCAGCAGCAGCAAAAAAAAAAACCCAACAAATGGATCGTGCACAGCTGCAGGGGTTACTGCTGGAGACTGTATCAGAAAGAAGAAAAATGGATATTGCCTGCAGAGGGACTCGGCACTTTATTGGGCTTCCAGGAGAAGTCGGCTCCGGCGTACGCAGGAATTTCTGAGGAGATGATTTTCCAGCTACTTTAGATTCACTGCAAACAGGTTTCAAGTGATAAAATTCTTTGGGGGATATGGGTTATAATGAATGATCCGTTTTAGAAGAGGAAACAAATAGTGGGATGTTGCAATGTTTTAGCAGTGAGAAAGCCATTGTTTCCAGATTTGTATTAATGATATGGAGTAGAAGGAGAATGGTGAGATGACAGCGTTTGTAAATGAGGGAAGTGATCAAAGATCAGCGGCACTCCCAGGAGGAAGGGTGAGAGCAGTTGGAAAATACTAAATTTCAGCTCCAGTTCTCACATATCCCTTAGGATGTTTTATAAATTTATTTTTTCCCTGAAGAGTTTTCTGGGCACCTCAGCTCAAGACAGTGCATTAAGCCTCCATACCTCCGTTATTTGGCCAGCAGTTACATCCAGCTTCAGCTGCTAATATGGATTAACCTGGAGTCAGGAGAGCCTGAGTCCTGTGAGCAACGGCCACCTGACATTATTCCAAGATTCCTGCCATGAGTACAGCTCTCGCCACGTGAACAAGCCTGGATATTGCTCACAACTTGTAAGAACAAAGTATAGTATTTGAACTGCATTTTCCAAACACAGCCACAGGTACTGTGCTTTGAAAGGAAAAATTTCCTGTCAGGAGGCATTTATATGAGGCATCAGGAAAAAAAACAATTATCTGCTCTGGAGATATAGATCTGTAGGCAAAAAGATACAAAGTAGGAAATCCCAAAACACACAAAAAATTATGCTGCTCAACTAACATTATATTTCTTGCATGATAATAATTATAAACAGACGCACTATTTGATGGTTTACAGATTTGTTTCTCTTCTTTACTTAGTTCAGCTAAAATTTGCGAAGTATTTCCCTTCATTTGTGGAATAATTGACTTGTTCTTATGACATCCCCAGGCTTATGATCCAAAGCTGAGTGTGATCTTTCAGTCGAAGCTGGATGTCTCTGTGAAACAAGCACTGTGATTTCATCGCATCTTACCGAGTTTGCCACAAAAATTACTGTTAGATGTAATCACCTGGGCTGTGCAGAAAATGATGCCAGATGAGTGGAGGGATGACTTACACCCTTTACATGCACTGAAACAACAAACCCAGTGGCTCTGCCCTTTACACAGTGTCTGCCAAAACCAGAAGTTTCGGAGATACAAACGTTTCAAAGAACTGCATGCCAGCAAACGGCATGAGAAGGCATTCCGTTCCCAAAGCTCTGAAGGTCAAAACCCAGAAATTTTGGAGAGACAAGTGTTTTAAAGAACTGCATGTCAAGGAACAGCACGAGAAGTCTTTCCATTTCCAAAGCTGTGCAGGCTCTAAGGAGAGACCTGCTCTGCTGTGACTATTGGACAGGCTCCCTGCACTTCCTTTCCTTCACCTGCTCCCACCACCACCCCATCTTCTCTATTTAAAGATAATTCATGCTGTTGATATGTTCTTTAGGTGGGTTTGCTGACTTGTTTTGCTAGGCTGTTTGGTGCAGTGGGATGCCTTGGCACAACATCAGCTTTGCCACAGCTGGGCTTTGCCACTGGGTTCCTCCTCAAGCAAAGCCCTTGTGTCTTCTTTGTCAGCCCCTGGCACCCGTGATGCCCTCCTCTAGTTGGGGTTAGGATATGCCGGTGCTCCCAAATCTCCCTCCTCTCCATCAGCCTTTCCGTGTTCTCCTTGCCAGAGCTTGGACCTGGAGGAGGGCTCTCCGGTACCATGGAGTGAGCAACCTGTCTCACCTCTGAAGGCACAGGTAGCTGCCACACTTTTCAGGAGTTCATGTGACACAAAATACCGGTCTGTATATACAAACTGAGTCACCTTCTGCCTGCAGTTACAGTCCTTGTCAGACGTCGTTTCAAGCATTATCTTAAGTATAAATATTTCTAGTGTTGTACAAGTGCTACCTTAAATCATTCAGTCACTCTCTATAGGATGCAGCTCACTCAACAGCAAAGCTTTGTCCTGTTTCCAACCTCTCCTCAACAGGCAACACAGGATTGCTCCATCATATTGTCTATTTTCTCTTGTGCATCCATTTTCCATCCTTTTGGCCGGGTACTTTTTCCCCACCAGGGCAACTGGTAAGCGACTAGTACCTCACTGTGATTATTTGACTCCATTAATTTAATCTTTGCCTGTAATCAGGTGCAAATCCAACCCCTTGCGGAGTGTCAGGAGCTTTTTTTGTATGGGTGACACACCATGGATGATTGGGGCCAGGCTCCCTTGGACATCTTGTCTGGTTCTGTCAGCAGAGTTACACCAGGGAAAGGTTTGGCACGTGCTGTAAAAACTAAACCTTGACCCAGCCATGAGCAAATGAGAGCGAGGCAGCTGTTTAAAATGCCTGATGGTGAATTCAGATTAAACCATTTCAATATTGACTGAAATACTTAATTTTATCAGCACTGGCTACTACGAACGTATTTTCCTCTCAGTTACAAGCAGTGGGATTACCCAGCTCAGAGGCCACTAAGTGGTCTCTCCATCCTTAGCTCCTCTCTGAAGATAGGGCTGGGAGAAAGGGTGATCCTTCACGTGGGTCATCATCCCTGTGGTCTCATGTCTCTGCCCTTGAACACCAGGGAAAAATGAACCTGATAAAATTGGCTGGTGATCTGGTTTTCAACCCAGTGGTTCCGGCCGGAGGATGTTGGACTGTGTGGCCAGAAGCCAATTAGCTGCCAGCAAAGTATTTGCACGATAACACATGTAACATCTTTTGGCTGACAAACTGCATTATATGTCTGTCCCTGTGCCCAGGAGAAAGCAGAGCACTGCTTCAATTTGCTATGTTATATATGTATAAATATATATATATATTTAGAGAGAGAGAGAGAGCCAAAAATGTAAACTTGTGCTGGTGATGTTCTCCAAGCAATTGTCCAAGACAAAGCCAATGCCCCCGGGATCTGTCTTGAGAAAGGGAAGGCACTCTGTCTCAACTACTGCTGCTTGATCAACTTGCTGACACCAGAGTCCCTAAAAAAATTGGCTTAGCAGCGGGCAATATCCGAGCCAAAAACTGGCAGATCAGCAGCTGCTGGAAGCAGACACTCCTTCGCAAGTTCTGGTCCTCTCTGGTGTCACCCAAGCTGCTTTCCTGACTTTTTAGCAACGGCTTTTTGTTAATTAGGTCACGCGCGGCCCTGTATGTGAAGTGCCACACGATCCAGCAGGAACAGTGTTTTGTGCCGGTGTGTCTTTTCACTTTGTTAAGTCTCACATTTTCTTTGCTCTCCAGGTTATGCTGACACAGAAGGAGGGACTTGGAGAAGGAAGATTAACCTTTCGCTGGCCACAATTCGCTCCCTCTTATCGTGGAGGATTCGGCAACCCACCCCCCTCCCACCCAGCCTATCTGTCTGAATTGCTGAAAGCATAATGCTCCCATATGAGAGATAAGTAAGTGAGCTCTCTTTCTTTTCCGTGGGGATGAACTATAGTGTATGCAGATTATTAGGGGAAGAAAATAATATCAGAGAAAGGTGGCTTTCTTAAAAGGCATCGGTAGCATTAGTGTCATGTGTGAAGCACCCATTTGTGACAACTGTACAGACCTTTCAATGGAAAATTGTGCTGTGCTACCTTTTAAAGTATGAAATGCTAATTTTGGATTTGCAGTTTCTGAACTGGAGGGCTGCATTTTGCATGGAATTTTGTTTAATTTCCCAGTGAAAAAAGGCATTTGAAACACAACTGCCTACAGCCAACTGTCAACAAAAATCAACTGTAATAACACGCGGCCTGTCACTGATTTATGTGGTGATGTGGTAATCTTCTCAATTTAGCTGGATATTTCTTCTTCATACCAAATAGCTGAAAGTCTTGCTAGACATTTATGAATATCGTGAGGTACTATTAGGATGATAATGGGGCAAGATTAAAGAGGTGTTCACTAGTTCAAAGTGCCAGTTAAAGAGACAGGGAATCGAGAGGTGTAGATATATATGGCCCATTGGTATAAGTGAACTTTATATTTTCAGAGTTGCTTAAGATTTGGGAGACGGCATATTGAGATCCATCTGCCATGAGAGCATCTTTCTAAAGGGAGACTGGGGAAAGCAGCTCTACACATTTTTTTTTTTTCCCCCTAAAAAATATGCTTTTCTTCAGCAGGGGGTGGGTTGAAAACCTTAGGTATCGAAACTGGAGCAAACGACTTATGGGTGACACTTTGGCAAGCAGGGTGCTGGGAATTTTCCCACCTTTTCTCCAAAGGTTTGAGCCTTAGACATGGTCATTTTGCAGCAGGCTGTGTCTCAGCCAGGACTGAAGAGTTAAGATATCACGCTCTGCGTATTACAGCTAAGAAAAGTAATTGGCCTCTCATAAAGAGCTAGAACTAATGCAGACAAAACGATACTGCAAGACTTGAGCTGCAAATAAAGAGACAAGTTTGTGTTTTACAAAAATGTATAATTTACCAGGCATTTCATTATGCTGTATAAAAAGGCAAAAATGATAATTGAAAATAAATGCGGCTGCCTAGCTACAGTATATGCTGCCAGCGTTACTGGAAATAGAAGTGCTTTCTTGCTGAAGAGAGTTAAAATTTTCATACAACTTCTGTCTGCAGACTTGTGTAATGTATCTTGTTAAATTTGTTTCAGTTTGGGTATTTGTTAGAGAGGAGCAGGCAAAATGTGAGGCTCTGCCTGTGTATTTATATATCAAGGGGGTTGTACAATTCTATTAATTATTAGCAGCATCTTCTGCAGATGCACACATCTGTGGGCTCTCAGGATTCATGTTGCTGAGTTTATTTCAGAGTGGGCAAAGCACATCAGTTGCCTTCAAGGTTGCCAAAGATATTCCATTGCAAGCTCCTGTCTTACAGGGAACGTGGGTACAAATGTAAATATACCAAAGTAACTTTGTTGGGTTATTTTCCCCCTGAAGCAAAGGGAACCCTGAACTGCCATTTTTCTTTGGCAGCATACAAAGATGGGGCTACTTGGGGATGCTGAGAATTACTGGAGGAGGAGAATACAGGTCTGGGAATTGTCATTGCTTCTGCTCTGAAAGCTTCTTTCCAGAGGAAGTTGCCACAAACGCGTTGTCCATCTGTATCCTAATGCAGCAGTCCTGGTGCTTTGCACACCCAACGTGGAAAAACATCTCCCAAGGGAGTTTTGGGGGAAAAGCCCGCTCCTGGATTAAGATTTTTTCCTCCAAGCTCTTCAGTTTCTGAGCAGAGAGAGCTGCAAATGGCTCCAGGTTCACTTCACAGTGGCTGCTCGTGCCCTGCAGCAGCAAAAGGCTGGGCAGGTCACTCAAGTTATGAGTGAAACTACTGAGTTTCCATTAGCTGTGGAATTAAGCTGAAAAAGAAAAAGTAGGAGGCCTTCCCTTGACCAAAGGAGGCTTGACATGACCAAGGTGGCTTTAGGGGCCGGGGAGGTAGAGTGAGAGAAACAGCAAATGAAACGAGTTGCTGATTGGGATTCCCATTCTACAATTCCCCCACCAGGATGGCAACACAGTGGGCAGAGTGCTGGGCAATGAACTCATCAGAAGAAGGGTCATACTTTCACGTATGTGTTTAGAGACACTGTTTAAAATTATCACGTTTCCTTCTTTCTTTCCATTTGGGCTCTTTTTTATCAATAGGCTCAGCTGGGCCGCATTGTTCAGACAGTCGTGGTTGTGTTTGGATGGGTCAGGCCCTGTGAATTCACTTGGCCTTGAAGCAAAAAACTCATCATGAATAATGAAAGAAAGGAAAATAATGCCTGAGACAGAATGACTTTAAAAAAGATTAATATCTATTCTTTCCCTCATAATTTGCCTCCAGACTTTTCCCTTTTCAAAATAGCTTGCCATTAGCAGTTGAACTTTCAATAGTCAGTACTTTGATGGAACTGATGCTCTGAAGCCAAAGGGAACATTATTATTATTATTATTATTATTATTATATGAAATCAAGGTTTGTTTTGAGAAGTTCAAAGCCCTAGATGAATATGGATAGAACCAAGTCCTGCCCTCAACCACATCCAGCGTGTTCAAATTGGCCACTTGAAACACAGCAATGTTTGCCAGAGAGATACTGAAATTCTTGAGACTGTAGATGTGTAAACACCAGCGTCAGTTCCCATCCAATAACTGCTGACAGAAGAGCTGGTCCTATGCAGAGCAGCACCGAGGGGATTTGCAATTCTGAAGGAATGGGATATATCAGGGATGCAACTGACTGCCACTAAGTAGCTCAGCAACTCTCAGGGGCCTCCACTCAGGCTCCCAATGCCACATCTCAGGCAGGAGATTTTCTTTCTTCAAAGGCTTTTATTAAAATCCAGTTCAGGTAAATGCTGACAATAAGCAAGCAAACCTGTTGAGCCCCGAGTCCACAACTTGCCAGGCAACAGGATGCTTCTCCGTGACATTTAAGAGAGCTAACAGCTGAAGAAAATACTGCATGTTTTACCCTTTCTACTGAAAATAACACCAAAAAAAGTGCTGCTCTTGCAATTACGTTCAGGGCCATTTTCAGCAGGCTGTCCCCACCTCTGTCCCTGGGATCTTCCAGCTACCTTCTGTTAAAGGAAACTCTTTTCCATTAGTACCCTGGCCAGGACTTTGAAATTACCTCAAGCAGCGTTATCTACCCCAGAAGCAGCTCCACACCAGAATTTAGGGTCATCTGAGTCAGGGCTCCTGGCAGGTGTGGAGCAATTGCAGCCAATGAGCTAAAGGGAGTTATCAGTGTATCCCAAACACCTGTGGAGATGTTTCCACCATAGCTTGAGCTTCAGTTTGCTCCTGGTGCAGGCAGCTTTACTGTGTGCTGCTCCACATTCCCTCGGAGCAGCTCCATCCAGCCACATGGATCTCCTCGTCTTGGGGTACCCTGAGCTTCATGTAAGTCTTTCTATTATTCCTAAAGTCTTACAGTTTTGCAACGTGGCAGAGCTTAAGGGGCTTTTGAGGTGATAAACAGAGAAAGTTTGATGATTGTTGGACCTGAAGTTGCTCCTTTCTGTGGCAGTTGCAAGATGGGGTAGCTGCTTGATGTGAAAGGTGATGATTTTGTCTTTCTCTGCTGAGATCCTAATTATTTTTCTTTTAATTTTTTAAGCCCTCCTCTCTCCATATTTACCCCCCCCATTCCATAATTCTGCTTTGTTGGCATGTTTAACCTTTGGACACACCTGTACGCCATGTATTGCCTCTTTTGTGAGCCTTGCCCTAGCTGATCATCTGGAGAGGGCAGCAAGATTTTATGGGAATTGGTACTTCTTAAGTCAGACTTCTTTGATTTTCTGTCAAAATAGCGGATGATGATTTTGTTTGTAATGGTCAGATGTGCCAGTTCTGTGAGCATTATGGTCTTTGCAGTACATGAAGTCACAATTGTTACAGGCTTTAGTCAGGCAGTGCTCCTGTTGAGTCTGTGGATTTTACCCCTGGTTAAAACAGGGATTGCCCCAAGCTTCCACTTCATCCTTTCCCTGGTCTCAGAGGAGGGTTGGGAGAACAAAAGGTGCATCTTTATTTTCCACTGCCAGAGTTTCAGAGAACCTCCTCAGTGTTAACAAGGCACAGCTGGCCCTCGTTTAAACCCTCAGGGGTGAAGGGTGGCAGTGAAGTCCCGAGAAGCTACCAGAACCTTCTGGGCCCTTCCAATCAGATTCTGGATTAATTAATCATCTCTGCTCCTGCTAGAGGTGGAAGAAAGCCTTTTAATGTCTGCCAGAGGATAAAGCTCCTTTTGCTGCCCACTGAAAGCATGGCAACCTCAGCTTAAATGGCTGAACCTGTTTCAGGTGCTCCATTATTGGGACTTTGGGGCTCAGGGGAGGAGGGCTTACATGGCAAACCCCCCTGATTTCAGGGGTGGAGCAGACTGGGTTTTAAGACATAAAAACACACTTGTGTATCACCTGCAGAGATAATTGAATGTATAGGCCTGTTCCCAATAGGTACACCTGTGCTGCCTCCCTGGCATGCATATGTATTCCCTGCATGCCTGTGTGTTCTCTGCAAGCTACACTACACATTAATAAGACAATCCATATATTGCATTAGGACATACCATATGCAGACAATGCTCCAGGTACTGATTTTTTTTTCTTTTTTTTTTTTTTTGTGTGTGTGTAAATCCTGAAATATGGCTGATATGGTCCACTGCAAAATGAACCTATATTGGAAATGGCAAAATTGTAATGTAAAATATACTGGGGTCAGTGGGGTGTGATGTTTTTTGCATACATTTTTTCTCCCTTGACCCATGCCATTCTCCCGCATATCGGGGGAAAAAAAGCTTCATCTCGCACAGAAATGTGATGTCCTTTACTGCCAGAGGCTGTTGCTGTTTTAAATGAGGAAAAAGCACAATGCATGAAGAAGGAAAATTAAAGCATATTCATTTTGGAAATTAGATACGGTGTCAGGAGACTCTCTGGAAATAGCAGGGTTTGAATGGAGCACCAGACTACAAGACAGTTCACTGAACTTTTGACCACTATTTATACTATGGGAGCTTTTGAAATGGGAAGACAGCGAAGTATTTTATAGCTGTTTAATAGTGGATTGTGGTTTTTACTAGACATTTATCTTCCCTCTGAGTGTATATAAGATAAGTAAACATTATGTAGTGTAATTGCGTTATGTTGGAAGCGCTTTAATTTAGGGTTGGTTTATGTTCCCTGTTTGTGGTCCATCTCATCTCCAGCAGCAGAGCCGCCCGCTGCTGGGAGGGGGTGCAGTTACCACCTGAATGCCTGACTCCATCCCAGGATCTAACATGCAACTGAGGCCGCTCCTGGGATCTAAGGGATGCTTTTGCTGTTTGTGTTGGGCAAAGGTTTGAGTCTAAGGCTGTGGCGGCTGTGGCTCTGGACTGTGTGGGAAGCTCAAGTAACTTCTAGCTCCAGGCCTGACTTAATTTCTCTCACATTTCTGAGTAGTGAAACTCATTTTAACCTCCTGTGTGGCTTCGGTCCCTCTTTAGCATTCCAAGTACACCGAACAATATAACCTTCCAGGGTTGGCAGCGGTTTCATTACAATTGTAACACTGCATCACCGGGCAGACATGCATGAATGAAACACTGTTTGCAAAACCAAAAATGTGTTTGGGGTATTTTTAGGTCCTAATAACTTGGCCTGTTATCCAGGGAAATAACATGGAAAGATCAGAATTTTGGCATAATCTGAGAAAGTGTGGTCTTGGTGTAGTCAAGACTCTTTTTCCCTTCTCCCTTTTCTTTCCATTTACATAAATTTAGCTTCAGGTGGCATGGGGAGTGTTGCACCATGGCTCTGGATCTTAGAGGGACCAGTCACTGGAGAGGGAAGTACTCTGGAGAAAGAGCTGCCACCATCAAACCAGCTATCTGCTGTAGCTGAGGACTCAAATGGAATCGTGCTGTACTGTGGTAGATGCACGTGGTGCTATTTTCCTTTTTTTATTCCTCTTGGAGACAATTATAAAACAGATCTGTTATTGCTTAATACTGAGAAGCAAGCCATAAAGCCTTTTTTCTTTTTTAATATGATATTAGGAAAAGTCTGAGCTGATGGGCACCCATTGTGTAGTCCCTTTGTCTTTTGTCAGTTAGCCTTTCATATAGTGTAGCCTATGTGGGAAGGAAAAAAAAAGATTTTCCTTCTGCCATGGAAGACGCTTTTCTTCCTTGGACCAGAAGCTCCTCTCCTATCACTAGCCAGTAACAACCCTTCTGTTCATCCTTATGTCAAAGCCACACTACTGAGCTAATAGAGATCGCTGACAATTAGAGATGAGCTGAAATGATTTGGCAAACTCCGGGTGCTTGTGAACCTGAGGGTGTTCTCGGATCCCTCGGAGCCTGTCGGGTGCATTGCCAGCCGTGCGCTTCCCACGTCCCCTGTCCTAATGGGGAGAGCAGTTGGGACGTGGAGTCCAGCTGGGCCTGGAGGCTGGAGGAGAAGGAGAGGGGGAGTCTATCAAGATACATCTCCTTCCCACTGAGAGATGCATCTCTTCCCTCCTTCCGTTCTTGGCTGCTCTTTGTTGCTCCTTCTTGCCAAGATGTCCCAGGCACTGTCAGGTTTCTTCTCCCTGTGGGAGATGGATGTGACAAGATCCCAGGAGGGCTCTCTGTCTTTTGCCTGTGAGTAGCTAGATGGGCCATAGCTGGAGAGACAATGTCACTGGAACAGACAAGAGACAGTGCACAGGATAATGTTTTAAAAGGAATGTGAATTCCCTATCAGTATATACCTCTGCAGCTGTTTGGTTTGTTGCCTCCTTTTTGTAATGGCTATTCATTTTACTTTATTTTTTCTCTAGACTTATGAAGTATTTCTGTCTGGTTGCTTTCCAGTCACACAAGACAATATCATTAAACACCATGAGATTGTATTTGTGCTAAAACTTCATAGGACAAGTGGTAATTCCAGATGTTTTCCTTGCTGCTTATTCGATGTGAGACTGCTTGAACGTAACAACTCGAAGCAATACCTCAAGTAACCATTGCTGAAAAAGCAAACCTACGTTAGCGTGCCCCAAAAAATGTCTCAAAATTAAGAGAATGTCATGGGATGGTCTGTCATGGGAAAAACGTTTGGCTGGTGGCTGAGCTGTGACCAGCAGCGTGGCATCAGTAGCATGATTTCCACCTTGAAAGACCGAGTTTACCTTTTATGCTCGTTCAGCCCCGAGTAGCTATTTGTGGTAGTGTGGAGAGAAGCTGCTTCCCCAGCCTCATTAGGGAGCTGTGCTGCAGGAAAATTGCTTAGGGAATTTTTGTACATCATTTGAATCCCGTGAAACTGAAATGGAGAGGTGTATTTTCATTATTTTATTTCACTTTTTTTAAGGCTCCAGGGTCTATTTCACCCGAGTGTGGAAATTTGTACCTCAGTGCAAAGTGTGTCTGATGTTTGTGGAGGAGTTTGGGAGTGTCTTAGCCTTAAGTCCAGTAAAACTTTCAACGTGCACCATGTGCAAACTCCTGTCTATTAAACAGTAGTAGTAAAGTGCAACAGGTGGCCAAACCCTAGAAACTAGCAAACTTCAATTTGCATTTTGGAGGCGTATGAAATGCATCTGTCTGGGCTCTAGAAACGCAGAGAGGGACCATGCCGACAGTAAGATCTTTGTCCTTCATGACTGCACGTGCTTTTCTGTAGGAAAACATACAAAACCAGACCAGAGAGAAGGCACAAAGGTAACAAACCAAAAAAACCCACATGACTTGGCCCCGTCGTTTGCATTGTAGACCATGTGAACACATTAGACACAAATTCTTTGTGTGTGTGAAGAGATAACAGATCCACATTAATTTCAGAGCTGATTGCTGTTCTTTATTAATAGAAATGAAATGTAGTGCCAACGCCAAGTCCTGCCAGCCATTCCTTTTTATCTCCTCTTTCAAACGTAGACAGTGTTTGAGGTCTGGTCAGAGTATCCCCGGTCCCTGTTTGTCTCAGAGCTGCTTGTTAGGCTGAGGGACAGTAGTGGCACCTTCTCGTGGCTGAGGTGATGATGTCTTGTCAGCAAACACTGTAAATATCACTTGGAAATTTTTTTTGAGGCTGAAAATAGTTTCTGTGGAATAATGCTAATTTAATATAGTTTCATAAATTGAAAAGAATTGAATGAATGACAGAAAATCTGTGAATAATTTGCAAATTGAAGCAGTGATAAAATTTGTCAAATAATGTGTTTTCTATTAATAGTTTGCTCTGCTCTGTGTAGCTGCTGAGCGGTCTTGGTTCTCCATTTCTTTTTTGAGGAAAAGCTGGATTCTTTTTATTATTTTTGTTATTTTTTTAACACTATCCTTTTTTTTTCTTTTCTTTTCCTTATTCCAAGGCCCATTGTTTACTTTTGAGGCAGATGAAAGATGAATTTCAGGTTACGTTCTGACATTACAATGAAATTGTCGATAGAAATCAATGACTTGTCACATGATGAGTTAGGGGCTATAAGACAGCCTAACAGTGTCCCTATATCTTCAGCCTCCTTCATTGTGCTGCCCTCCTCGGGATCCAAGCAGCTGTACTGTTACAGAAAGGTGTTGCCGTCGTTAAGGGTACAGTAATGGAGTTTAATAAACCTGGGAGCCAAGGCTTGGAATCCTAATATCAGTGCCAACGTTATAAAGTGGCGTATTGTCCGTAGGGCCTGGTATTTGTGTCTGCATTTATTGACCCTGGAGAGGTAACATAAACACAGGAGACAGAGGTCAGAGAGCTCACCTTCAGCTGCTGCACGTGGCCGTGGAGTGGAGCAGGTTTGCACACTCTGCCTTGAAATACCACCGTGTCAACTCTGTCCTCCCAAAGACCTCGGCGTACTTAGACACAGTTGCTTTTTAATGTTCCCGTGGGAATGGTGACAGGATTACTTAGCCTTGGGGAATGTCAACGTGAGAAACTTGGAAAAGTGGTGTTACCACCCATGAGGGCTGTATCCATCCAAACTGGGTGCTAATGGGCTGCTGAGGGCTCCCATTCCTGATGAAGCTCTTACATCTTAGACCATCCTTGCTGTTTACAGTCTGTTCACTTGGGGCAGCTTGGAGCTGGTTGTCCTCTCCAGCTGTGCCATGGAGCTGGGAGGAGGTGGCTGTTTCCTGGCCTGACCACGAGAGTGGTTTCCCCTCATCCAGACGGAGGAGGAGCAGCCAGTTTGCTGCTGATTTGAGGGTAGCACCCTCAAATTTCAGGGTACCACCTCTGGCCAGATTGTGAATTATACAATTTGCCTTCAGACCCTTTCTGGTACAGAAGTGCCTTCAGCTTAAACTAGTTCAGCCCCAGAAAGAGATGGTCCTAAACAGAAATTATTATTATTATTATTAAATTTAAAAAAAAAACCCAACAGACCCAAAGAAAACGATTCATAACAAGATACAGGAACAATTTATTCTCTCTCCATGGATTAGAGGGGTGGTACTTGGAGCAGCTTGTTAAACAGAAGTGCTTGGCCCCTGGCCTTGCACTGCTGTTTAATGATCCACTCTTCATGTGCCACCTCTCTAATCCATGGAGAGATAGGTACAAATTGTATCTATAATGTTATATTACTTAACAGTATAATGTATTATAAATCATAGAATTGCATCCCTGCCTTGTAATTGGTGAGATGTGTTGCATGAGAAATCCCCTAATTCAATATAAAGTGGTTGCTCTTATGCATAACTACCTCTCTGGATCAAACCAATTCAGCCCAGAAGTGGTGAGGGGAAAGTTAAAGCTTTTATAATTAAAAAAAAAAAAAAAAGGAATAAAAAAAAGGAAAAATATGACTTTGCATGGCTTTATGAGCCCCTCATTGGCTTTATAGGCTCCTGCCCTGGAATGGTGGTTTAACAGTCCTCTGCTCTCGAGGAGCTTCTCTCTGCAGCAGGAACTGGTGTGCAGTGTGTCCTGCCTCTTCCTGGAGGGTACGTCCCTGCACACCAGTCCATTTGCACCAGGACTTATCCTCACTCCTGGTGGGAGAAGGAAAAATGGGGGGCTTCAGCAGCTGTGCCACCAGCCCCATTTGCAGTGCCCATCTTGGTGATGTTGGAGCACTCACTCCTGTAGGCAAGATCCAAACTAAGACCCATGTTTTATTTCCCCCCATTAAACCCAGTGTCTTGTCCTTCTGTAGTGACCAGAGACGACCACAGCTTCAAGAAAGTATCAAAAATATCCTTATGATGTAGCACTTTATCAGCAAAAGAAATATTTTTCCTGACCCTGATAGTAATCCACTAATGTCCTAAAGTAGGTTGAGTGATGGGCTGTCTGACGAAGTTGCAACTACAGATGCGTCTCTCCCCCCAGTAAATAACTAACCTTTCTTTAATAAATTATAAATAAACAAACCTTGGAGCTATTCTAGACAAACTATGCTTAATTAAAGCCTGTGACACTAAAACAAGTTACCTTTCTTTTCAATTAGAAAATGTACTTGTGACAGAAAAAAGGGAAAATTTGGGAGTAAGAGTTTGTTTAAATGTGCAACAGGAGTGGGCCTTAATGAAGGCAAAGGAATTTTGGTTTTAACAGAGCTTGGCTTTGGGATTAAAGGGTTTTGGGTGCTGGGTCCCTGCACCCCAGCCACGGGTGCTATCAGGGCTGCTGGCACTGACCTCACTGGACAAGATCCTGTTGGTCTCATATGGATTTCAACAGTGCTGGAGACCAGCAGTCAGACAGGTATCCAAACTCTTCAAGCCTCTTGGAGGCAAGAAGTCTGGAAACCTCATACAAATAGTAATTTTTATTATTTTTTTTTTTCCTCTCTGCTCAGTTTGGGCCAATCCATAAATATTTAGGAAACCTCATCACACTCTCTCTGCAGTATTTCACCCATAAGAAGAAATCGGTTAGGCTTAAAACAAAGAAGGAAATAAACTCTTTGGACCTTCTAATGACTTAAGCTGGTGCAAATTTGCTTTGGGGCTGGGGGGTGGAATGGTCGGTCTCATTTTAGGAGGAAGTGATGTGGGGTATGTTACTGAAGGAAGGCACTTGTTCTGCCCTGAATTACTGACTCAGAAAAGTTACTTCATGTCTTGTGCTACCTTATTTTAAATGGGAAAGCAAATAGTCCCTCTGTCTGTGAAGGGAGGTTGGAGGTTGTTTCTCCCCAGTTTTACATAAAGCACACGTCAGCTCATACCAGTTCTTAGGTCTTTTGGAGATGGGGAAGAGCTGAACTGCTTGTGTTGAAACTTTGTTTTGCTTGGCAGATAGTAAGTAGTGAGAGCCTGAGAGATGATGCTTTTATTTGCAAACAAGGCAAGTGTTTCCTTCTGAATCTGAAACTTGCAGAAAGGCAGGGAATGCACAAAATTGATGCTTGTCCCTGCAAGAGGCCTAAAATCTCGATAAGCTCATTGTTTGTGCTTTGGCTTTTTGCTTCTGAATTTATTTCTCTGAGGTGGAAAGATGCCACCAAAACCCCTAGTGAAATTTTCCAGCCTTTTTTAACCAGGTAAAGCCATCAGAATAATGGCAATACTTTTCAGAGCAATTAGACGAGGCTGGTTTTCACCCAGGTTGTTATATTTGTTTGTGGTACCCGGGTTTCCTTCCTGCTCAAGTTGTTTTGCTTTTGCTGAGTGCCAATCGTCCACAAAGGGAATGTTTTTATACATTTCCTTCTCATCTCCTCTTCTTAGTTAGTTTTACCTGCTCTTACAAGTGAATGCCTGGGGGTGGGGAAGAAGGAAAAAAATAATTGTTATGGTTTCTCTCTGAAAGCCCCAAATAATTGTGATAAGTGGGGCAAAGTATTTTTCTCTCTCGTGCACAGCTGCAGTCCCTCCGTGCCCTCCCGAACTCCTGTGAGCCTTGGGGCACTGGATTTTCCTCCCCAAGGTGGGCAGGGGCTGGGATTCCACGAGTGACCCCAAGCAGAAAGGAGCCTGCCTGGCAGAGTGGGGTCATGCCATGGGGACCAAAGGTTGGGATGAGCAGGAAAAAAAAAGGGGGGGGGATGGAAATGTTCCTTTCTCAGTGAGTTTTAATCAGTACTCACATCATACACTTGTAAAAATGACTGCCTAATGGGGGAAAAAAATCTATTTCTCCAGCAGCACACACTTACTCTTAAATCAATCCAACACAGTAGGGCACTTATTTTTTCCTTCTGACTTTTCTATTTATTTGCTTTCTGTGACAACAAACTTGCTTTTTTCCTCGACTGAGTGCTTTGCCTCCCTCCTTTCCGTGGGATTATTGTGAGTAGGGTATAAACACCGACTCATTTTGTGGAGTGTTCCTATATGCGCGTCTGTGTGAAAATAGGATGTAATGATTTGGGGGATTAAAGGTACGGTCAGAAACTTTTTAATATGGTATGAAATACTTGCACTGAGCGCAGCTCTTTCTGACCCTCTGAGACCTCCATGCTGAACGTACAAAAGCAATAAATCCTGGAGCAGATTAAGCAATTTCCCCATAGTTATGTGTCCACTGGAGTTTCAAATAACCCAGAGGAGCTTGAAACATTTGGATATTCCAGTCTGTATCCCATCTGTATGTAGAAAGTTGATGGCAGGGCGGCATCCTGAACTTTGACTCCTTGTAAAAGTTTAAATTGCTGCCCTGCTGGGCTGAGTGAATGCTAATTACTTTGTCTCTTACAATACGTCCAGACTACTTATTTAAAAAAAAAAAAAAATCCCTGAAGACACAGCTTTTGCATGCCAAATATATTGCACTCAACAAAACACACACAAAATAGTGGGCCTGTTTGCATACAGCCAATGCCACTGCAAATTTAGGGTTTAGCAGCCTTTAAGAATAATTTCAGTTTTTCACGTGAAAACTGGTGATGAGGCCAAGCAGTGCTGGCTTGGGCACTGCCCGTAGTGGCAGCTGCACCACACAAAAGCTGTGTGGGTTTCTCCAAGGACCTCAGAGCATGTCCCCAAAACAAAGATTGTCTCGAGACTGGATCTGTGTATGTCTGAAACAAGCAGAGTTCCTTGCAAGCAATTAGGAGGCTTTTCTGGGCTCGTAGCAGGGCAGGCGTTAGAGGTACGGTCAAAATAAGGCCAAAGCTGTAACCCAGGGAGGTGGAGTTGGGAAGGGTGTGATTCTTCCTGGAGATGCTCAAAATCTTTGCTGCTGGACTGCCAGAGTCTCATAGTTATTAACAATTCCGTAATAACAATATTAATTACCAGGGAAGCCGAAGTTCACCGATGGCTGTTTGGTTCCTTTCAGCAATCATTAAGCACAATTAGAAGATCAGAACTGATGAGCTCCTGGCAGTGATGTTCTACATAGGGGACACTCCTTGCACCACTGCTGCAGAGCAAGGAGCTGTGGGCAAGTGTGGCTGTCTATGGAGTTAAGGCTGAAAATGTGGCATCAGTGTGTCCTGAAAGGAATAAAGAACAAAAATAATAATAAAAAAAAAAAGAAATCCTGAAAAATAATGGAGCTTATCAGTAGGGATGGACAAATCACCCTGGGAAGTGAGAAACTAAATGGTACCCCCTGCCCCCTGCTCTGCCCATGCCGGAGTTGTCAGTGTGCAAGCTCACTCAAGTGCATCAAAAAGCTGCTTGTTGGCTACATTGGACCAAAAGCCAACACCCTAAAATTTTCCTGAGCTTTGGTGGAGAGCACAGGGTTTGTGGTCCCATTTATTCTCTGTGGACCTTGAATTAACTAGAAAGTGGTGTCCTGTCGTGGGGTTTTTTCCTCATGTGCAAAAAGCAAACTTGTTTATTTTCAGCCAGGATAAGCTTGTCCTGCAGCTGGGATTTATCTGTCACCCAAGAGCGCTGTGGATGCTGAGATTTGGGGAGCAACTGTGGGTTTCAGCCCACGATAAATACTTTTAATAGAAGATGATCTCCCAGACACTGGGCTGGGAGAGCTGCGTGGCTCAGAACTAATTTCAGATGTTGTATCTGAGTCTTACTCCCTCGCAAAGACAGCCCTGGAAATATGTGCTAACATGTACCAACTGCAGGGACTTAAGACAAATGTAGGGGAAAAAAAATATTGGGATGTCCCAGGTGTTTGGGTGATGCTGTGGTCCCCTCAAAGACCCTCGAAAAACCCTGGTTTCAGAGCAGTCAAGTCTTTGTGGTGCCCTGTGGCCCTGCCAGGATCGTGTGAGGGGATGGGCAGGTGCACTGCTGGCCCTGCACACAGGGCCAAGGGAGTAGTTTGGAAATAGGTTAAATGAAAGGCATTCCTAACATGCTACCCATCAAATGTCTCTATGAAATGTCTTTTATGGATGGAAGCAGCCTGCAAATAATTAATTGGAGAGGGGGGGCAGAATTAAAGAATTCCGTAATATTTCAAACTCAGAAAAAGTGTCACCAAATCAACAAACAGAGTATTCATTAGGAAAAATTTGCTTAATTTCAGACCAGGGATGTGGAAGTGCCGTGAGAGTTGTTCTGAGGGAATTTTTAGCCCAATCAGAAATGAGAGAGGACCACAATTATTATGGGAGTCTGTTCTTCTGAGAACGCCAACCCAGTTTTGCAAGACCCAAGAGGTCTGAACAATCTCAAATCAGGTCTGGCTGTACAACTGTTCCTCTCGCCGCTGTCTGTGCCAAGCAAGACAAGGGGTTTCTCGTTGCTGTTTTCAAAATCTGCGTGGTGTTTAACCTTTGAGACTCTCCTGAACAGAGAGGGGGGGAAGCAGGTTTATTAGGGATACCTGTTTGGAGGAAAGGTGTTAAAATCTTACCTACATGTCAAGCTCGACTCCAGAAAGTTGACTGGGTTTGCTGAACTAGGTTTCACACGGGGCAGGGCTGTGGGATTTGGGAGGGTTGTGTACTGAGAGGCCTCAGTGCTGCTTGGGCCGGGATTCAGCTGATTACAGATGTGCAAAGGGCACATCTGGGCGTTACGTGAAGAGCCACAATGAAAATAATCGGACCACAGGCCGCAGCTCCTCCCTGGAGGAGCTTCCGAAAGGTCACCCCGTAGCTTTTCCCACTGGTGAGCAGTCCCAAATACCAAGCTGGCAAATGCTTTTTTGGATGCCTCCTCCTCAACAAGCAGCAGCACGAGGATGCACAGATACCGAGCAGGTCCTGATTGCTTGTCAACCAGGGCTGATTCAGTAAGGGACCCGCAGCGCAGGCAGTGGCGTGGTGGCACTGGAATTAACAACTCGGTGTTTTAGATTACTCCCTGGATTTATTACCTTCTGGGAAAAGAAGTTATTTCTAGACCCTCTGCCAACCCTCAATTTCTAGTAAATGAGAATATACTAGTTCTGGGACTTAGGATGCTTTATGAAAGGAGTGGGGGGGGGAAAGAAATGATGAAGGGAAAATGATTTTGATCTGAGACAGAAATTCAGACAAAGGATTACCCGTGTTGTTTGAACAGACAGTGCATAAACATTACCTTATATTAGAAGGAACAGAGACTTGCAACATCCAGGAAACTACTTTTATTCACAAAATAAAACTAGGCCCATTTCTGCTTATTCAAATACCACCCACAACTTTCTGGGGAAAGATCATATGCAGAGCATATTTGGAAACATTATTAGGAATGCATAAAGTACAGTATTAGTCAATTTTATATGCTCAGTTGCATGAAATCTGTGTGTTTAAAAAATATAATAATTTGCATTTCATGGCTTTTGATAACCTCAGGAGTGCACTTGAAATTCAGCACATGCCCACAGCACCTCCCAGCTCACCCCATTTTTAACTGAAGACCAATGGTTTCTATTAAGGGATCAGGCAGGGACTCTGACAAGCCAGTCAATAACTATGTGAGGTTACTTCATTAATGCTATAATGGCTGATAGAGTGAGAGGCAAAAAACAGGTTCCTGACAGCAGCAAATGAAAATGATAGAGATTCCTGAAGCAACGCGCCTTTCCTTTGTCATTGTCTTTTGCTTGGCTTATTCAAAATGTGGCATTTATGTATTCAGCCTTGATGAATGTTGCAGGCTTTAAGTACTTTTTCCATCTCTAATGCAGTGCCGATTGCACATTGTTCTTTCTTCCTCTCCCTCTCCGGTGTTTTTTTTTTCTCCCCTTTTTTTTTTCCCCTCCTGTAACCTCTGCTGTCAAGGCATTGCGGGCTGAAGGGTTGCAGGCACCGGCTAAATAGCTTTTTTGCTGTAAACGGTGAGGGTGACGGGACGATGTATCATGAGCGCCGGCGGGGTCACGCAGCGAGTGGGTGGCAGAGGCTGGAGCTGCAGCGAGGTGGTGCAGGAGGCCCAGCCCTGCTGTTCCCTTTGGGGAGCAGCTCCTCGGGCACAAAAAGGGAGTGACCCACCACCTCACGGGTTACTGGGGTGGTTTAGGGGGACACCGCTGGTGTTTGGGGAAGCTCGTGGCGAAAGGGCCCCGTAATGGGTGGTGATTCTACTGCAGGGCGAGCAGGAGCTCCATCTGTGGCATCCCAGATCTGCTGGGGTGTCCCCTCTGGCAGCTGTCCCAGGGTGGTCCCCAAAGGGGTGCCACATTTCTGGTGTTCGCCCAGAGCGGAGGCATGTGTGGAATTTGAGCACCGGGATAATGGGGCTGGATAATTGGGCTTCTTTAAAGGTTTGTAAGTATTGCATATAAATGCCCATATTGCAGTTGGGAACATGATACTTTTACAGTTTGCTTTCACTCTTATTCTCTTTCATTTAACTGTTTACGGTATTGCACGTTTTATTTTTGGTCCCAGGTCCTTTCTGGAAATTGGGGGGTTTTTTTAGGACAGATAGACCAGAGGGTCAAGGCAAGGCTGGCCTGAGGCTCGCCCCTTGCAGAACCCAACACCTTCATGTTTGTGCTGTGGAAAAAAACTGCCAATTTATCACTGGCCAGTCTTTTAAAAGGCAATGCTAAAGGTGAAACACAAACTTGTCAAAGTCACCGTATGATGAGTTAAAAAAAAAAATTTTTAAATTGTTCCCTTCTCATAATTATTCCAGATATCTCAGCCATATGTTGAGTATTTTTGTTAAAAATAATCTATTCCTTTCATAGGGTGTTTGTGACACCTGGTAAATACCTTCCCATCCCCTGATTTTCTATTCAAGGCAATTCTTTATTTTCCTAAAACCAGTTTGTTTAAAGCCAGCTTCTGAAGATACTGAGGCTTAATTCAGTGCAGTGTTTAGGCATGTGCTTATCTTTAAATAGTCCCCCAGCAGTCACGTTGCAGAGGCAATATTAGACACATGCCTAACTCTCTGCTGACTTGAGCCTAAAAGGCCTAAATATCCAAATAATTAGATTAATTTGTGGCTTGATAGTGGAAGACTTTTGGCCTAGGAAATGAGAATGCAAAAAGTATGTAAAGCAGTTGCAGATGTGTGTTTCCCAGCAAACTTGGAAGAGACCGCGAGGCAGAATGTTGATACTGGGCGTGCAAGTATGTCTGAACACTAAAGTGCTTTAAGCTCCTTTAAGAAGCAGCTTGGGTATGAACCAAAGCTCGGGTTTAAATTGTTTCCGCAGCAGAAGCAGAGAGGCTCAGAGCTTGCATTATTTATTTTTTTAAAGGCACTGGTAACTTCAGGGATTTTCCCATGTTTATGGTTTAACAAGGAGAGAGCCAAGTGTGCTGTGGTTAATGACATAAGCATTAAAAAAGAAGGATGAGGGAGATCTGGGCTCACAGACCTCTTTGGGGGTTTTGGGCCAGCCAAATGACCCCCTCAGCAAAGAGGGTGGCCGCTGCTTTCTCTGCACGGTCTCTGGCAAGGACTGCTGCTCTCCATGGAAAGGGTCTTCAGGAGAAAGTCCTTGGGCATTGCTGCAATCCCTGAATCACCCAGATTCTGAGGATGGCACAAGCTGCTTGTTTCCAGTGGCATAGGAAGACCTGGTGCACAGAGAAGGGCACTGGTGTTTGTAGCAGAGGTGTTCATGCAAAGTACATTTGCCTCTCTCTGCAGGCTGGAAAGGGAAGCCTAGTTTGGATACATAACTGTTTTTCAGGTGTGTGGTTTAACAAGTCATAAAACCTCTCTTGAGGTGGGAAAAGCCCATGTTCATCCATGTATTGCAAAATGATTTTCTCTCTTAAGTAGCCTTGTTCTGAGTATTTCCCACCTATTTGTTGAAAAAAAGTTGCGTGGAAACCACCAGCCTCTTCCAAGAGGGAGGAAATCTCACTTAGGGCTGATAGGGTTACCTGCCAAACGTTTGAAGTGGCCCAAATTTCCAGCCAAATATTCCTCTATTTGGGGATTGCTAAATGCACTCTGTGTGTGTCTGTGAAAACTGATGTCAATCTGTGTCACTGTGGGAGGTTAGAAGAATTCCCAAAGGGGTGATCTCACACAGTGTCCATCATTTGACTTGGTCTCTGGTTGCACGTGTTGTATCTCTCTTGATCCTCATGCAACTAATTCCTCAGTCTGTATTCAGCCCCAAATTATTCCAGCTTCTTCCAGGCACTCAGCACCTCTCTTCCCCAGCCTGTTTCCCAGATAGGAAAGGCTGTGATCCCTCCTGGTGCAGCCAGAACAGGCTTGGCATGTCCCCCTCGCTGCAAATACTGGAGGTGTGGCAATCCCTCAGGACCTGAGTGGTCCCAATGCTTCCTGCTTTGGAGCTGGGATTGAGGACTGTCCCTGGATGAAAGCTGCCTTCCAGGGGATGACTTGCTCAAAAAGGGTGGTTGTGCAAGCAAATTTTGCCCTCCATTAGGATAAATCCCCCTGGAGAGGCAGCTCTGGGAGGTACAATTTGCACCTCTCTGCACAGGCAGAGGTGTGAGTTGAGTGAGGAAGCTGCCAGGCTTTGGTTCCTCGATGGGAAACCACCAGGTAACAAGGGGAAAGGGACAGTGATTTTGCACACTCCAGTTTACCATCCTTGCCCAAGTTGCATTTTGGGGTCCTAACAGTCTGGGAAGTGCGTTTATGGGTGATCCAGCACCTCCTGCCCTGCTCCTGTAGGGTGGGACCATATCCCTGGGTGACAAGCCTCCCTTCTCTGTGTTCACCACACTCTTTAAAATTACTAGAAGTCCTTTCTGTTGCATTTTTAATTGATATCCGGATGTAAAATCAGGTTATTTTGAAAGGTAGCAAAGATCCACAAGTTAACAATAATCCAGCGTGGTTTTACGTGCAGAGTTGGGTGGTGGCAGAGTCAAATTTTCTTGACTTTTAAAAGTTGCTCAGGAGTATCTGGAAAATGCCATTCTCCAGATCTGAGAGGAAACATTACACCTATTTTACCTGTTCACATTCACAGAATGCGCTGAGCACAAAGGAGGGCATTTAATGAACTTAACGAATCCATCAATTAAAGAAAATTCATCTGCTTTCCATGATGTGCTTATTAATTCAAGGCCAAATTCTATTCATCCCAGCCCAGCAGTGCCCATCAGATATAGCATCAAAATATAATATCAATTGTTGCACTTGGTTTATTTTTTAAAAAGAGATACCAAGTGAAAGGCGTTACTGGCTGTGTTACACAAAGACAGAGATGTGCTAAATGCTTTCACAGAAACGTGGCTTTTTTAAGAATCTTCTGCCAATTTGCCTGCGTTTATCATTTGCTCTTTTAAACAAAAGTTAGAGGAATTATTGCTAGCAAACAAAAATCTATCTTAGACAAACACAATCTGTCCTCAAAGATCCAGTTTGTCGTGCCGATAGTCTCATTGGCTGTGATTTGTGTATTAAAAAGATTTTAATTGCCCAGGTAAGTGCCTGCACCTGCTAAGACATTGAATATTAGAGCACTTTATTCTAATCTCTTATAATATAGGGCACACTTCACCCATAAAATTATTCTCTACACAATTATAGCTCGGTTTTGCTGAGGTAGAAAGTGCAACTTAACAGTTTGCTTTTGCTCATTATTATTAAAATCATGCAAATGAGGATCATTAGGTAACAGTTGTGTAGTTAACTACTCAATGGCCTGGTCACTGCTTTTCTTTTCCACTACAAACAACTACAGGGATGGGGATGTGGTATCTTGCAGCTCAGACTGTGCTGGGTGGCCACTGAATTTTAGGAGCTTGGAGTCCCATCCAGGTTCCCTGTGTGTTACACATCTTTACTCACACACATCCCTCTGGGAGAGCAGCACTGCATCTCCTGTCTGACTTCTGCATCTCTAGTATTGTCCTGGTTCTTCCTGTGCTGCTCAGTGCCTTGGTTTGTCTATTCAGATATCCCTAAAGTTGCTCAAAAGCCTCTGGAAAAGGCAGTTATGTGTAACATTGCCATCCATTTTGTGTGAGCTGCTTGGTTTTCTCATACATCATGTTTCCATTTAAGTGGGGGATCTGCGATTTCGAAACAGAGAGATTTGTTCTGAATTGGAACAAAAGCACAAAGTTCAAAATTGCCTGTGAAAAGTACATTTCTAGGACATGCTCTTTTGAATTAGTCAAAATGTTCTAGTTCAATAAATCAAAAGGTTTCATTCCAATTTTGTACTTCTTTTATAATTAGGGATATAATGTAAAGTAACAGTTCAGAACAACTTTTTCTTTTGCAGTGAATAATTGACTCTCTCTGTTCCAATGAAATTTAATTTTAGAGTTTATTCTCACCAAAACACTGTGGTTCAATTTTGTTCTACAAGAAGGTCTATCAAAACATGCTGGCTCCTGCACCAAGTTCTTATCTGACAAAATGGCATTTCCTGATGGAGAATGTTCTATCCCAGCTGCTTTGACCAGCTCTTGCCTACCTCCCCAAATCTCTAAGTGAAACAAGGTTATTAATTACTCTCCCTATTACTCCTTGTCAATGTGAGGGGGGTCACACAGCAGCTGTAAATGTACAGGATCTGAAAATAGGAGTAAATATCTTCAGCCAGCTACTTGCCAAAGTGCTGAAATCTATCCTCAGCAGCTCTGGCTGCTTGGCTTCTTTAGGACAAAAAAAAATTCCATATGTCTTCTCTGAGGAGTTTGGATAGACAAGAAAGCTTCTAGTGTATGTGTAAGAGGAATTATCTGGGATATTTTAAGTGGAAAGAGTAATGGGATGAAACTGAGCTAAGGAAAACTTAAAGCCACAGACAAAAAAAAACACAGGCTCATGGTCTGTGCACTGGTCTCTCGAGAGATCTAGGAAAGCCATGCCATGCTGGGCAGTGGAAACTGCAGTGGGAATAGAGCAAAGGAAAATATTTTAGTTGTCAGCAGGATGGACAAGGTGCCCTTTGGGATTTTTAGAGTGATTCAAGGAGTATTTGTTTCCATGTTTTGTTTTCTAATTGACCAAAACATATACAGCAGTCTCTCACAGGACTGTGCTGAGCCAAAACTCCTGCTGAAGTCAGATGAAGAACTTTTGAGCCAGCCCTGTTGGAAAACATCCACGGGTGGAACTGTAGGAGGTATGAAGCTCAAGAAATTCCCACCAAAATGCTCATTTTGCTGCACATCCTCCCTGCAGGGGACATGTGTGTAATTAGCAATTGCTTCCAGTAAATGGCTCTCTGATCATGACAAAAATCCAATTTGGAGGAAATTATTGTAAAAAACATGATTTATGGCTGGGGGTTTACACTAACAAGTGCCTCGCTGGTGGAAGACCTCTGCTTCCAGCCCAGCATTTGCCAGGCATCGTATAAAGTGTTGGGTTTATGGTTCATCTGCCACAGGCCTCTGGCGGCGTGGTGGGGAGGGAAGGGCCCTCTTGAAGATGGCTGATCTCCACACCATGACATTCCATGGTTGGAATGACCCATGTGAGTGTGGTCTCAGTGTCTATTGGCTTTAGAGGATACAGCCCATGAAGAGACCTCTTAAGAGCAACTCTCATTCTGGTCTTTTGTGGTTTGTTTTTTTTTTTACTTAGAGTAATATTGTCTCTTGATGTGCTGCTGATGTAAAGTCCTTATTGTTAGATTTCCCATGGGGCAAATCCCTTTTCCTTCTCACCAGCTGGAGTGTCTGGGCTTGGTGTAATTGAGGATTGAAATCCTTCTCCCATTTACTCCATTCTTTGTGAAACTTTACTACTTCTTCAGGCCAACGTGGTCTCTTCACTCTCCCTGATCTGCAGAGGATGATCCTTGAATCCTGTGCTCATCATCAGTCTCTCCTGCTTGTCTCTTGTTCCATGTGTCACCAAGGACACTTGTCCTTGTCCTGCTCTTTCCAGGCCCTTGGTGGTTGTACACAAACACAGAAGCAGCTTAACACTCTTGCAAAGCTGCCAAAGAGGGGTCCTGACCATATTGGTGTTGAATTTTAGCCCCCCCCGGTCTGAAACTGCCATGTCACCGAGCGCCCCAAGTGAGGAGAACACACTGGAACTTCATGCTGCTGCTATTATTATTATTATTATTATTATTATTATTATTATTATTATTTTCAATAAGATCATTATCTGCAACCACATTCATACCTTGTGCATCAAATCTGCAGGCACAACAGCTCCTTGCCATACAGGCTGCCTCCCTCTTGGTTCGTTTTCTAAGTCATAAATATTACAAATTGTGGAGAAATTCTATAAACAAAGAGGTTCATATCTGAACTCATCAGGACAATGCTATGTTTATACAAACTGCTACTTGTGGTGAGGGGGTATATGGCATTTTTTATTGCTAGCAGAGGACATATTATTCAAATAAATGTAGGGAAAATAAAATGAGCCTGATAAAATTGGGATGCCCCTGGCAATCAGAGTTTCACTTTAAAATAACAATAATAATTGAAGCTCCATTCTGCTCACCTGAACTGCAATCAGTGGCGCTGTATTCCATTTGCTTCCTTGGGCCTCCTCCTGCTTTGAGGTGCTTCCCATGCCGAGCAGGAGAAGAGGAGTGTGACCCCAGCACAGTTGCCTCTTGCTTTGGAGTCTCAGCAAGTCCTACTTGTAAATGAGCACAGAAACTGTGATGGTTTCACTTCCCATCTGGACCGAGCACAGGAGAGGTGCATTGGCAAAGCTGGCGCGTGCCAGGGAAAGGCAGGAGCCGGGCAATTTGTGTGGAAAGTCAGGAGCAAATCGCAAATGTCAGAAGTTTCTTATTTTGAGCAAGTCTGTGGTGGGTGAGGAGTTA
Source organism: Platyrinchus mystaceus (assembly GCA_035041135.1). Taxonomy (NCBI): domain Eukaryota; kingdom Metazoa; phylum Chordata; class Aves; order Passeriformes; family Tyrannidae; genus Platyrinchus; species Platyrinchus mystaceus. Next base: position 2,804,004 of record JAWWLV010000121.1, read on the forward strand.
TCCCAGCACAAGGTGAGCATCTTGGGAGTGAGCTGGAGCATCACACCCCACTGATGGACAGGCTGCTCTGTGCCAGGATCTGTCTCCGTGGGGCTGCTGCCTCCCGGCTTTGCCTGCTGACCTCAGTGCTTTTATCTGGAGTAACCACACGTGCATTTATCACACAACTTTATGAACAGTGAAGGTTTATTACATTGCACTTAAACCTCGTTTAACCTTTCCTCAGGAAGCAATGCTCTAAAGTGGGATTGCAGGAGTTTGCAAAATCCTGCGAGCCGCTTCCTGAGCGGGGTGTACACAAGCTCCCCCCGAGACAAAATACAGGTGCAAACCCCCCACACCTGTTGCCTTCATATTTCTGCTGTGAGGAAAAATACTGCAGCCTGGGAAGGATTTATCAGGAGATGTACCTTTAGATTTTTTTATTTTGTTTTATTTTTTTATTTTTTAATTTAGTCTCTGGCTCAAAAATAACATCTCCAACGCATCTCCCTCTTCCAGGGTGGCACACACAGCCCCGACACCGCTCTGTGCAGGTGGCCTTGGGGAAGTCCTCAGGCCCAGAGACCTCCTGTGAGCTGTCACGCTGCTCAAAAAGCTCTTCTCCTTGAGGGAAAAGGGAGAAATAGAAAGCTAGAGCTGAGTAGTACTGAGAGCTTCCTGGCAGGAGTAGTCCCTCAGGGGAGCTAATGCAAATCCTGTCACTTGGGATGGTAAAAACTTGAGTGAATGAAGTTCCAACCTAAAGATAGCAGGGAAGCATCCTTCACAGGTGAAAAGGGACTTGGGAGACTCCCAAGCTGGGTAGCCTGTTTCCAAGTATAGTTTCAAGGATTTACATTCGTGTTCTGGATGGGCCCTCAGTGTATAAGATGTTTGTGCCACTTGGGAATGGAAAAACATGATGAAAAAGATCCAAGAGAAGATAAACAGTGTTTAGTGAAATTAAGAACATCTTAATTTTGGCAGAGGAAAAAAACCCTCACCTTTAGTTTCTGCAGAGCCAAAAACTTAATGAAGTTAGCCATATCCATGAATCCCCTTGCCTATGGCCGTGTCGCTTCCTCACACTGCCCAGTTGGACAGTCAATACAGAATTGGTGCTGCATAAGCCAGGTGAAGAAGAGGGGCCTTTGGTTGGCTTTTGTCTTGATTTCCTTGATTTTTTTAAGCTTTCTCTTCTGTAGTTATGTGTTGCTTTGGTTAAAGGGTCACGTCAGGTTTGCTGACACGATATATTAATCCGATGTGTTCCTCTTTGTTTCAAAGCACCCCAAGTGCTTTGCAGTAAAGTACTGGAGGTTGCACAAATGAGAGAGAAGACATGAGCACTGTTTCTTGGGTCTTCCAGTATCCAAGCTTTATCTAAGCTTTGAGCATCTCACACCCAATGCCCCCTCCTCTTCCTTGAACATCGTCTTTCAAGGAAGCTTTTAAGCACAAAGGTTCTTCAACACTGTCAATGAAGACGTTTCTTCTTAGAAAGTCAGAGCCCCTGCTAGAAGCAGCCAAAAATAAACACATCTTCCAAGTTGGTGGCAAATGTTACCAGAGGTTGATATCAATGATTTTCTGTAGGTGGGGGAGTGAGTGGAGGAGTTGTAGGAGTGGCTGTGTTGAAGGTGACTGGGCCGGAGAGTGCTGCTTGCAAAGCCAGCTGAGGATGAAATCAATAATTTACCTAGTGGTACAACTGTGATGTGTTGAGTCTTCCCAAGTCAACTTAGAGGTAAGCAAGAATGTGCCATAACAGCGTGTTTTTGAACCACAGGATAGAGGCTTAATTGATTTGCTCTTTATTCTTTTCAAAAGACAGCTGAATGTCAAAGGTCTTTCTTTTGTGAAGTACTGGAAAACCCGTTGTCAAACAACCTCTACTCATTTAATAATTTATCCCATTTTGTAAAAGAAAGGCAGCTGACACGCACTAAATCTAGTCCATGTTTAAATTACTGCATTGAACAATAATAAGAGGAATGAATAATCTAGTACATCTATTTAAAATTAAACATATATGAAACTGTTTTTCCAAATGATCACCAAGGGCTATAGTTTAAAGGCAGGACAGAAGCCACGAGCAGAATGAAAATGCCGAGCAGTAGTTTGCAAGTGGCAGCAGAATTATTTATTCTATTTTTTCTATACATAAGGAATAGAGCTAAATGAACAATGTTTAAGCATGTCAGAATTTCATCAATTTTGCATGAGCATTCACAAATATCCTGGTGGGGGTAATTGCTTGCAAATACATTTAAACTAATGATATGTTATATCCTTACTTGATATAAAACTATTAAAAGATACGTTATTGCATTTGACAATGCCATGAAGCTGGGTCAAAGCTTAATGACAGATTTCTGCATTCGTAAATTAAGATACACTCTGCTGGAAGCAAATATTTTGTAAAAATAAAAGCCATCTACTACGAAAGTTTGATCATTGATCTGAGGTTGCTCTTTGGTTTCTCCAACCACTGGGCTTGCAAAAATGAAGGAAAGGGAGATTCCATTGCAGAGGCAACTCTGGAAATCCGTTGTGGCTGTTCCCCGTGCAACAGGAGTAACAAGGCTTGTCAAAGATACTCTGTGATTTTAACAGTCTGATTTGAGACTTCAGGAGTGACGCCTATGGATCAGCTGGTGGGAATGCTTGGGTTTCCTGAGGGAAGACTGAGATGGTTTATTCTATCTAGAGTTTTATTCTGTCTTTTTTAGCCTGGGAAAAGAAATTCAGAAAAGCAGTACTGATGGCATCAAAGGACTCTGAGAAGGCCAGTTAGTTTGAGGTTAGTGTGAGGAGTTTGCTAAGGACTGGCTGTGTCTTCCATTGCTCAGATCCCTGTCAGAGTTATCTCTGGCTGGTTCAGCATGGCAGGAGTGTGCCATGGAGCAGCTCCATGGTGCATCAGCTCTTAATTTGTTTTTTTCTGATGCAAGTGTGCAATCCATGTGGCACTGTGCTGGTGAGCAATTTCAGTTATTTACTGGAGATTAGCATAAATATGAAATGAAATAAAATGTCCACTGGATGTACCAGACAATGGAAAGGTCTTGGAGCCATGCAGACATCTGGGAAAATACCCTGTTGTCCCAAAAGAAGCCATAGGATGTTACAACCATAGGAAAGATACTGATAAACTTTTACTAATGGTTTCTGGGTAGGAACATTGTGATGATGTGCTCCATAATAGTAAAGAAAACACTTCCCTTGTGAGGGACAGTGCATCCTACAGAGATGCAGCCACACATCACTGCTCCGTGCCCAGCAGCAAGTGGAGAGGCTACAGCAGTAATGATAAACCCTCCTTTGCCCCATCCTAAAAGCTGCCCCAAATCACAGTGGTGGCAGCATAAGCAAGCCCAGATGGGTCCTGGCCCGTGTTTGGGAGCTGGCTCCGATGCTGGCGTTGTGGTGGAGGTTTTAGCATGTGCTCCAGGATGTTTTATGGCCCCGCTCGCAGCGCCTTTGCCGCAGCCCGTCCTCGCTCCATGGCAATACTGAAATATCCTTTCCCGTCACCTCTCGCGCTCTTTCACTCTCTGAATTGCTCTGATTCCCAACATCACTGAGGATTATTATAACCTCCCTGCGTAACGTACTATAAATTTTATTATAAAGCACAAATTCTTTGGCTCCCAAGCCCCATCTTACAGGGAGACAGGGCGCTGTAGTTCTTCCGCTCGCAGTAATGTGAGCAGAGAGCTAATGAAGGTCTTTATGTAAATTTTCCAGTTATCAGGTGAAATCTTCACATTGAAATCTGTCACATGTTATAAAAATTCTTTATGTTATCAAATGCTAATGATAACTCAGAACACAGAGCCCACGGAGGAGCTTTGAAATCCTTCATAAAAACTGCATTCGGCCCCGGCAACCGGAGCCTTGGATTTCTACTCCGACTACTCCAGTTTGTAATTAGCATAGTGCAGGCTTCTCTGCCCTCTGAAACCATAATGTTAATTACAAAAATTACACTGTGTTTAAAAGTGCAATTAAGAGACTGTGCTGCACAAAGGGAGCCGTGGAACCTCTTTGCACACTTTGAAGCCAGGTCACAACGCAGCCCATGAAAGAGAGTCCAAGGCTCGCTCCCTGCTAAAGGCTTGGGAAGATCATAGGGAGAGCTCAGCTAAAATGAGCTCCGGTGGGCTCTGCTCAGCCCTTAATGAATAATACTCTTCCTTGGGAGAGAAAGTGGGAAAAGGCGGAGGGTGGGGGGAGAATATTGAACTAATTAAGGACCCGATCCTGTAGTGGTTCCCGTGTCTGCTTGGGATGACTGTTGCAGTGGGGAGTAAGTGCAGGATCAGGCCTTTGGAGGTCACGGTGCAATCGCAGCTGCAAGCAGCCTGTGATTGTCTCAGTATTTACACAGCACCTGAAAGCAAAATAACCCCATGTTCCTTTGTGTCTTTGCTGTACTGAGTAACTTAAAAAAAATTTAATTTTTCTGCCCTGGCCCTTGGCTGAGAGATTGTTCTGCCTGGGGGAGCTGGGGCGTCCCCTGTGGTTCAGGTGGTGCTGGCGCTGAGCATGGTGGTTGCCAGTCGAGGGAGCCCTTGGTCCTGCCCTTTTCAGCTCACAAAGGGGAGGAGAAGGCAGCTTCTCTAAATATTTATGGAGGGGCAAGGAAAAGGTGGAAGGCTGAATTGCACAGTGCCAAGTGTTGCATGAAAGACTTGGGAAAGCAATCACTAAGAGAAAATAGATTAATTTTTTTTTTTTTTTGCATTAAAAATCACTTAGTAATATGAACTTTGGTAGTCCCCTCCACCAAAGGCCTTCCAAGTGCCTTGCATAAGGTGTTAATTAATTAATTAAGACCCAGAGCACCCCTCTGTGGTCAGTATCTGCACACCAGCTTTTACAGAGAGAAACCGAGGCAGGAGAGCCTGTGGGGCCCCATCTCTTCCCTCCACACCACCAGAATGTTGTTCTTGTACACATGCCTAGCTGAAAAAAATCGGGCATCCCTGTGGCATCGGCTGCTGGTGGGTGTTCTGAAGGAGGATGATGTGGGTAGCAAATACCCAGATCCCACTGTTGCAGCTCTCTGCCCCAGTCGAGTTCCAAGGCCACCCATGACTTCCACTGGCACAAACTGGGTGCTTGCAGTGCCATGTGTGGGGCAGGATCAGGGCACGTGAAGGCTGTTGGCCCGGTTCTGGTACGAACTGAGAGCCACTACCTTTATGTAGTCGCTCCTTGAATTTTCCAGTAACTTTTCTGTACAGCCTCACGTAAAAAAACTTCAATAACTGTTCAATAAATCATCAACCTGACCTTTTCCAGTAAAAATGAGCACTGCCACGGGTGATGCCGAGTGTGTGTGTGTGTGGTGGGGGCGTGGGGGGACGGCAAGGGGGAGCCCAGCTTTGCTGAGAAACTTCGGTGCAGCCAAGCAGCCTTGGGTTTATTTTGCTTTGGTGCTTGAAAAAAAAAAAAAAAAATCCACTTTCCTTCTCTTTGCCTTCTACCTGCCCAACTGGTTATAGACCCAGACAGTTTACATATGTGATCCTTCCTATTTAGAAAATTAATGGTGTTTTCTGGCTCCAAATCACAGCTTGTGGTGCTCTGCAGGCGATGAAAAACTTGGCCAGCTTCAGCAGCAAAGCAGCCATTAGAAAATTAACCCTTGGTGGCAAAAGAGCAAAGGTACCCCAGCGAGGTCCACGAGAAGTGGCAGGCTGCAGCTTTCAGGTGTACCTACATATGTTAGCAATGTAAAACCAGCGCAGGCAGTCCCCCCGGAGAGTGCCCATCAAGCGTGTTTGTAGCTGGATACTGTGGAGAGGGCATGGCCATATCACTTGGCAGCGAGAGCGACCAATATGCCACGGTTTTCATTAGAGCACAGGAGGAGTGCTGAGCGGAGATTATGAATCAGAGGCGCCTCTCTCAGCTCTACCTGGTGGCTGCACAGCACTTGGGGCGGCTACTCTTTGGTGCTGCCCCAATTCCCCGCCGGTCCAGCCTTAGCTGTTCTCTCGTCTCTCTGCTGTTTGTTGTTGGCAACGGTGCCACGGGAGCCACAGTGGATATTGCAGAAAACTTGAAATAATTTAAAGACAAGGGGAGTGGGGGGAAGCTCATGCATCACTGCATGCTTCTTTCTGGCTTTGAGGTGTGAACTCTTGAGTTGCAAAGGGCTGCACCCTCAAACCCCGTGGGTTGTGCCAGTGCCACACATCACCCCTGTCCCAGGGAGCAGTCTGGGGATGAGTGAGCTGCTTGAGGGTTTTGCAAAGATCTTGAATTTCCGTGCTCTGAAAGTTGTCATTTTGTGCCAGGGGGTTCAGTGGGGCTTCCCCAAAACAGAGAAAAATCAAATAATGTGGAGCACACAGAGGAGCAGGTCTGAGTGCCTCGATCATGTGCATCTCACATGGTGCAGCTCCCAGGTGAGCAGAGCAGGGGACAATTTGCACCCAACACCCTTCTGGGGATGCACAGGCTGCCCTGGAGCACTGCAGGGTGGCTTAGGGCTGTGCTGGCTCTCGTTTGGAAGCTACTGAGGTAACACTGTTTTAGGTGGCCTTGGGACAGGGCAAGGGGGAAGATGCTGCAGTGACACTGGTGACACTTTTCCTCCTGGTGAGCCGAGGAATCTCTTCAGTGGGGTCTCTACAGTGGCCATTTGGGCTGCAAGGCACCATCCCCTCAGGAGAGGCTTCATGAGGTGCAAAGGAGAAGGGCCACTATTTGGGTTTTCCTTCTGCTTGCTGGAGGACAAAGCATCTTTACTCCCCAGCCGCTGCCCTTCCCATGTGCCTGCTTGCCCCTTGTCCTACAAGAATATTTTTATCCTGGCCTGTTTTTTAAATAGAAAGTCATCAGGTCAGGCTGTGGCTGTCACTGCCTACCTGCAGCAGGGAGCTAGGTGCCAGGACTAGGGGTCCTGTGTGGGATGCAACAGAAATGAAGTGAGCATCGCCTCCGCTACCCCAGTCTCATCCTGCAGCATTAAAGCTGGTTTTATCTTTGGGCTTGTGGTACCGGAAACCACGGCCGTTGTTTTCGCTGCCTCTGACTTGGGGCTCTGTGGAGCTCAGTGAAATCAGTCTGTGCTCCTTCCTGCCGCCGCCTCCCCAAAACTGAGGGTAAATAACAGCACAGCCTGAACTACTCCTCGCTAGTTTACTTTGACAGAAATGCCCTAAACCGAAGACTAACATGATTATAGATGATGCATTTTCAATTAGCCTTTGTTAACGCTATTAATAAGATTAATAACGTACAGTAAAAATGTCAATAAGCTTATCTCCATAATTTTTGGATGAGCCTTTTGGCTGGGAGCAGCGAGCCCTTCCCTGCGCAGCCTCGCCGGGCTCGGGAGCAAAGTTGCCGCAGTAGGATTTGATTTCCAGAGAGCAGATAGGGCACGTTCCTGCTCTCTCCCTTTGGCAGCCGCTGCTGCAATGCTGCCTGTGGACCCAGGGCTCGCGCTCAAAGCGCCGGGGAAACTTGGCACAGCCAGCCCAGGACTTTGCAAAGTTGCTGCACAGCAAAATCTCCTCTAAAAAAAGCTCATTTTGTATTACCTGGGCTGGCGTCGGTGACCCCGTTATGAACTGAATGATAAATCGTGCGAGGAGCTTTGCTTTCCTTCTCTTTTTTAAAATGTGCGACACAGCAGCGACCAGTGTTAATGTATAAAATTAATTGCCCCGGTGAGACATTTCTTCCCAAAAAGTAATAATAGTCAGGATTTAGCCTCGCAAACGCAAAAACCCTCTGGTATACTAATAAAATGAAAAGGTTTCACAAAATAATATCCCAAATAATTGGGTTCCCTCTACCGAAGGACCCCATGTTGTTTCTCTTAAGCAATGTATAAAAAAAAAAATTGTGATTATTCCTTTGGACTTAATAAAACGTAATTGGAAAAAAAAAATCTTTAAAGAAAGCGTAAGGTAATCGCTTTCACTTTTGCCAATCAAATTGATGTTGCTTTCGCTCTTCCATCCTCCTTGTAAGGTGAAGAAGTCTTTAATGCATTTGGATCATTCAAGAGGTAAAAAAAAAAAAAAAGGAAGAAAAAAAAGAAGCAAACCAGTTTTTTTTCTCTTTTTATTTACAAATGGACTCACAGTGTTTATTTTTGGTGGTAATACACCCACTGCAGCTCCCTTTGGTTTGAAGGGCTGCCCGGTTTGGCGTTGGGGATTTTTTTTTTTTTTTAAATTTTTTTGTTGTTTGTGACAGTTAGAGGAGGGGCTTTTGATCTTGATAATTTTTTTTAAAAAAATTTTTTTTTTTTAAGGCGCATTTGACCGTTCAAACTTTTGAACGGCACCCGGCTTGTAAATCCAGTGCCCGTCGCCCCCTCCTCCCGCTCCCCAGAAACTGCATGCTCCTACTGTGCTGCATTCATAATCAAATTAGTGCGCTGTGAATAGGTTAAAAAAACTGTTATCCAGCCGCTGCCACGAAAGATATTTTAGCCCACTCCCCACAAAGCCCTCCCTTCTCCGCTCCCCCCTGCCTTTTTTCCTCCCTACGTGAGACATAAAGACATCCACGCGGACAGAAAGATCTTTACCTTACTTCTCCTCTGCAATCTTAGCCTCTTTATTTATTCCCCCCACCCACCCAACGTAAGAAAACAAAAGTAAATTCTCCCAGAAATGAGCTGCTGGCGAGAGAAAAAGGGGCGCTGGGGGGGTGGGAAGGCGGTGGGGCTGCTGTGCGAGAGATGCTATAGGGAGACAGTGCTGGAGATAGTTGTCCCAGCTACGAGATAAAAGCTACATTACATGAAATTAATGGAGGCTGTCTGAGACATACATGAATCACTGTTTCAACACTAAGAAACCAGCACAAAAGAATAAAGAAATCTGAGTACTAACTATATCTTCAAAGGTCTCCTATTTACCCAGCTATACCGGGTACTGACACAAGTGGGGGGAAAATATAAGAAAAAAGCACTGCTGTGATCGAATGAATGAGACCATATGAGCTATATTGGTGCCGTATGCATTCTATTTAGCTGATATCAAACACAGTTTAATGAAAGTTAAATAGTTTCTGAGGAGTGCATGAGCTGGAACAGATTAGATTCCACCGAGGGGTCTGTCAGCATATTGTTGCTCACATGTATTCCCTGCTCAGAGCTGCCACAATTCCAGCACTCCATTAGCAATACACAAAAGACTTATGCAGATAGCGGGCATAAGCACGTACCGCCATGTTGGGAAATAAAAAAAATAAAAAGAGAGAGGAAAAAAAAAAGAAAAAAAGAGGGGAGAAAAAAAAGAGAGAGGAGAGAAGGGAAAAAAAAAAAAAAGCCCCCAGATGAAGGTTTTGTTCGGCGCGTTCATCTGAAAATAGATCTCTGTAATTCGAAAGTGATAAGAATAGATGGAGAAAAGGAGAAGCTGGGGCTGTAAGAAAAATGAAATAAAATTAAAAAAAAAAAAGGGGGGAGAAATATGTAAACTCCCTTAAAAGAACAGATATGGCACCAAGTATATAATGAGGTTTTGATCTTTCAGGGGACAATGACATGGGTGAATGCTGTGCCCTTTTGATCTGCAAGTTACATCTGGTCTTAAAGGCACAGCGGTTCCCGTGGCCTCTCTCCCCAGAAGTTGCAGTGGAAGAGGCTTTTTGGAGAAGGAGGGGAAATTTCTTCCTACAAAACAACATCTTTCAGGCTCCTCTGTCTTATTTTAAGATGCAGAATTCATCCCAGAAATACCACCGGACAGCCTGTGTGCCTGGTACAATCGCTGTCACTGAAAGTAACATGAATTGAGATTAATTTTTATCACTTCAGAGGATTTTTATTCCTCTCCCCGGGAAAAGAAAAAAAAAAAAAAATCCTCCTTCTCAGAGGTGTCTGTTTTAAAATTAGTAGTAGGATAAGGCTGGTGGGGGTATTTAGATATCAGATGGCAATTGCTCAGTGATTATTGCATTTTGATTTAATCTGACAGAACTGATCTTGCACCATGAAATCTGTATTTTCACAGGAAAATAGGAGTTGCCATACTGGAACAGACCATTTGTCCACCCAGTCCAGCGCTCTGTGCCGGCCTGAACCCGTGCATGGGGGTAGCAAATCGCTCCTGCTGTACTTGCACCCTCCACAATTATTTATTATTTATCACTGTGGGGGGAACAGTGTTCCTCCTTGCTCCTGACTGGCAGTCCCTTTGCACCCTACGGCATCAGCATCTCTGTGCCCTGAAACTTTTTTTTTTTTTTAACCCACTTAAGTGCAACCACAAATATTATTTCTGCCCACTGCAAACTCTTTCTGGAGCGTGGCAGGGACATTTCCATCTGCTCAGGTGTGGGAGGACAGGTGGTCCCCCCCCCCCAATCCTCAATCCTTCCCCTTCCCTCCCCATCCACCTCTCCTCTAATTTAGTCAAAGAAAAGGGGGCACCAGCGAAAACAGGATGATTTGTTCAGGTTTCTTTCTCTGCATCTGGGAGCCTGCCTTATTAATATTATCTGGGCTGGGAGCGCGCAGTGTTTCCTCAGGCATCTCTTCTGAGTCATTTTATCATTATTCATAGGGATAAAAATGGCCCAAACCGAGGATGCTGAGGATCCATTTAGGGTTGCCTGTCAGATCCACTAAGGTAATTGGCTCCATTTCTTCATTCCCATTCTAAATTAAAATAATTTTATTAAGTGGTACAGTAGGTGTTTCACCTGTGTCACCAGCTGCCTATTAGAGCCAGAAAGGGCTTTTCCACATTATTTCTGTCTGTTCCTATAACATTATGTCATCGTATTCCGTGGTACATCGTGTCAGAGGTTGCCCAGTCTCGTGTACTTAAGTCCAGTGGTTACAAAACGTAGGTCCAAGATGCCCTTTCCAGGGTGGGGGCAAAGTCAAATACACTTGACTGTTCCAGCTCTGCTCACTGTTTTATTCACACAGCAGGAAAAATGACTGTATAACTGAGAGCAGGGTCCATGGTGTGATTGAAAACCTACTACGAACCAAAACGATGAACCAGTGGTAGTGGTGAGGTTCCCAGCAGCAATATTTGGAGGGGAAGAGCTGGTTTTAAAGCTACAGTGCCTGGATCTGGGAGGAAAACATGTGGATGGGTCTCTGTGGAGGGGAAAAATGTGTAACAGGACTGGTCCCTGCAGGTAGCAGGTACTGGCGGTCCTGCTGTTGGTTCTGATGTGGTGCTAAATATTAGGAGGCTGGATAAGTCTGCTTAGGGTTAGTTTTTTCTTCAGAGCAAGGTGGTTCTTCCTGGTAGGGATCTGCCTGGGGTCACCAATCACACTTTAAAGAAGTGGGAACTGAGATGAAGCTCGAAAGTGCCACGTTGAAGGCATTCAGTGTCAAAACAGGGAATTTGCTGCTCCCAGTTTCATGTTTGGAGCATCCAGCCACGTCAGTCAGGACGAGGTCTGTGTATCCAACAGTGGTGTTTGCATCTAGTGTTGAAATACAGCACGAAGCATCTCCAGACAGGGTCTTGGCAGTGAGAGCACAGGTGGATAAGTACACATTTAAGGGTCCATGTGAATTAGGCATCTTGGGGATGGATCCTCAGCGACTGAAATCCCTACATCCCATCGGGGCAGGGGAACCAGGAGCAGTTACAGAAGAAACATCAGAGAAAACTGGTGGTGGATATTTTATTTTAGCCACCCCATAAACCACCAGCTACCAGTCAGGTGGAAGTTTCCACCAGCAGATAACACAAGCCATGCAGTGGAAAAAGGTCACTTTTCCAATGGAGGAAGTAATTTCTGTCCAGAAAAAAAGGTGCAGTTGCACAGTAACATTCCTTGTGGTTAGATAGGGAAGGAGGGGGTGAAAAAAAGGCATGTTTGTTCAGTTTTCAGGGATCTTGCAACTGTTTTTCTTCAACCTGCAGGTGGCATTAGCACTAAAAATGGATTTTTCTTTCTTTCTTGAAAAGTGTTTAGCAATGAAAGGAAGAAAGCTGCGAGGGGATCTGTAGTAGGACGGCGTGCTTGGAGTTAGTCATGCTAACTGCAGATGGCATTTTTGCATGTTTTATAAGGCAGGGATATACAAATGTTTTAACACCCTGAAACATAATATCTTCAGTTTCCGGAAGCGGGCGGGCTGGGAGGGCCACAGGAGCTGAGCTTACGCTAAATCTGTGCAACTGTGAACGAGCTGTGCCGCACTCGGAGCCGCGCTCGCTGCGGCAGCGCCGGCCTGGCACCTGTCCATCACGGTGTCACCTCTAGCCAGGCAGCACCTTGAGCTGCCATCCCATCCCCAGCCCTCAGTTTTGGGTGTCCCACACTGCTGAGGAGCAGGTTATTGCAGGCCGAAGCCGATGCCCACTAAAATCAGTGTGGTAACTCACTCAGAGCTGAGTGGAGCAGGATCAAACCCTCCTGCACAGTGAGAAGTCTGGGGAAGTGCTGCAGACTTTGACAGTTTGGGCATGGGGGGGCTGGAAATACTAATTAGTGCATAAATGAGGCTCAGAATGTAAAAGGTTATTTCCCACCCACCCCCTTTTTTTTTTTTTTTTAATGTGAGGAATAGGATTGAGCTCCCATTTTAAACTGTAAAATCCATCCCAAACCCTGACACTAATGCCTCTACTTCCCAAAACACCCAAATTCCCCATGGGGCACAGTCCCAGTGCAGCTCTTTCCAGCAAGCCTTGTTTCCCCTGGTCCCAGTGGACTGAAATAAGCCTTTTATGGCCACAGCCATTCAGATTTGAATTCCTGTCCAGGGAAAGTTCACTCAGGATGCACACAAAGAGCAAATATGGAAAGATGAAGCCTTGCAAAGGTGGAGCTGGGTCAGTCTTGATTCTGTTGCTCAACTTTTTGTCCAAGAGCATGACAACCCGAGGCAAGGCTACCTAGCTCTGTCTGTGGCAGTTCAGGTGCAATTACGTGCAATGAGCCTACATTGCAAACCTCTCCACATTCCCTAAACTAAAAACATGGAATAAGCATCATAAGAAAACACAGGGGCTGCAGGCTCCACTGATATGAGTCCCCAGGAGAAAGCCAGGAGAGCTGGGAAGGAGAAGAGTTGCAGCAAGAGGTTGCCAGAGAAAGAAACCATCAGCTGAGGGAGAACTGAGGCCACAAAGCTCTCACCAGAGTCTGTGTGGAGATATATTTTTTCCCTTTTTTCTTTTTAGGCAAACCATTTTGTTATTGGAAAGTGCTAATTTGTGAAAGCAAAACAACTCCAGGCAAAGGGTGTGCTTTGACAAATTCCCCATATTGAGGAGGGGCGGGGAGAGGCATGAAAAAGAGGAGAAAATAAATGTAGAACGATTGCAATGTCATGGGGGGTAAGTGGTACGTTTGAGACAGGGGCTAAATCACTGTTAAATCACTGCAGGCAGAATTGATGTGAGACTGGAGCACACTGAGAACTGGGCAGGGGCATAAACCTAATTGATTTGAGGCTGGAGCAGGGAGTTAATTGGGGGCCAGGGTGGAACAGTAACTAACGTAGTGCTGTGATAGCCAAAAGCATATCTCACTCTACGCCCGCCGCATCCGCCGTCCTGCCCGTGCCGCGCGTGAATGCTGCTGGCAGCTGGGGATCACCCCCGTAGCTGAAACCATGATCCCATCCTTTGGGTTGGAGGCTGGCCTTGTGCACTGGGAGAAGAGCTTGAGCACGTCTTGAGAGCTCACCGTAGCTCTCTGTTGTGATGGACCTCGGGAGAGAGACGCCGGCAGCGCTTGTCATCCCCAGCCTGGCTTTGGCAGGGAAGGGGAGGAGCAATTGGCTGCCAGAACAATTATTGCAGCGGTCATGGAAAAACAGGCACTTTCACGGGGAACTTCATTCCTCTTGGAGAAGCACCTCATGTCCCCAAGGAAACCACCTAGACCAGGTCCACGGTTGCTTCTTACAAATGTTCCCTTTTTTTTTTTTTTTTTTAAAAGACTGTTGAATTGAGCACTCAAAATTTGAAAATGCAAAGATGAAGGTTGCCTGGGCAACTGCTTTGCACTGAATGAGGAAATGATCTTGTGAAACAAACATTAAGTGATCGTGTAATTAAAGACTGAATCAAAATTCCATTGTACCAGGAAGGAGCCTAAAATAAAGTTGACCATGCAACTTTCTGTTTGGCATTTCCTAAATTTTAAGAACTTGATTTCAATCAACTTTCTTTAATTTATGCAGCCTTAGGGGTTTTTCCTCCAAGGAAATGTATGGCATGTTGATGTTTTGTGGCCGAGCTCACCTCTAGCCACAATCCAAGTTTCAGCCCAGGAGCTGTAGAATCCCAGATTCCCAAACGCCTACCACTGGGACAGAGGGTACAGCTTTCATCTGCTGCCCTTTGGGGAGCGACAGCTTAGGGAACAACGTGACTTTTTGGTTTGTTATTATGTACAGTTTGTCATGCTGTGTCAGATGGGCACTGAATTTATTCTACATCAGATGCACCAGAGGAAGATGCAAGAAATTAGTACACAGACGTAGAACAGTCTGTCCACAAGAAGACTTCACCCAAGCCACTAGAAGTGAGAGGTTGTTTTAAACTGTCGGGAAGAATTTTTATTTCCCTTCCAAACCCAACTTTTTGTTTATTTTTTTGGCAGTGGTTTTGGATTTCACCCTTTCACCCTTTCCATTACCCAGTGTGTCAGAGGAATGTGGTGACTCAGTATTCCTGAGGTTTGCTTCAAGCTCTGGGGCACGAGTGTGGTCCAAAACAATTGTTAGCAGTCAGCCACCAACAGGACAAGCAAAGGCCTCAAAACTGCAGCATTAAATGCCACTTGGTTAAGAAAAACTTCAAAGTGATGTCCAGTTCTGTGTAATGCACAAATCCTTCTAAATAACACCTTCCATCTTGTTCCTTTTGCAAAACCACAGTGGCACCTTCCGATGCATTACAGTGTACTTGCCATTTCAAACCTGTATTTAAGACTTTGCATCAGCAAACTCCTCTCTCTAATTCATCTGGAAACACACCCACATTTTTAGCTTGCACATTTTTTAGCTTACTAAGTGATAGTTGCACAGGGCTCTGCCATTCTCTTGCTATTTTCAAGGGCAAGAGATGTCCATACACGCAGCATGTGCTGGGGCCTGGCTTTTATTATTATAATTGTTATTGTACTTAGCTATCTGTCAATGCAGAGCTTCAATTTGACACAAATTATCTCCGCAGTGGTGCGTTCCTACCGGGAGATGCTCTCACGCCTCCCAGCCCCAAACAGGAAGGCAAAAGACTAGTTTTAACCTTCTCCCATCTGCACCCAGTCTATTTTTGCCTAATGATCTCACTTATTTTTTTTTAATGTTCCTTTTCCTATTTCTTTTTTTTTGGTAAATCCCAGGATATGCAAATAGTTCCTAGGAGTTACAACTTGAAATGCAGTGATAGGGAAGTTTTTAGCTTGTATTTATAGAACTGACTATGTGTTTGGGGCACCTCAGTTCTCATCTGCCTTTCCAGGGAGGTTCAAAGGGAGCACTTGGCTGGTTTCTCTCAGTAACTCTTTCCTCTCATCAGTCAGATAATCTTTGTCAATGTAGAGTCTTGTTTCTTGTAGTGTGTGCCACCATTATAATATAATCACAGTATGGTTTGGGTTTGAAGGGACCTTAAAGACCATCTACTTCCAACCCCCTGCCTTGAGCAGGGACACCGTATGACTGTGGATAAGAGAAGTGCTCTAATATCTACAGATATCTGTTTTCTCGGTTTGGCATAATGGTAGCTGTATTAATATTTTAATCTTCATGATCATTGTATGATTTTCCCCCCCATACTCAGTGTTTGTGCTGGCAGCAATGGCAGAAATTGATGCTGTTCTGGGATAAAGGGGCTGAAAGAGCTCTTCCACCTCTTCCCTTGTATATGCTGATGAGCACGAATAGCACCCGTTTCTAAGCAGAGGAGACTCCGTGTCTGTTGAATTCAGCTTTGTACTGCTTTCATTTTTCCAAGATGGGTTGGGAAGTTCATTCAAAGTTCTTCCTTTACTGTGGGACATCCCTGACATTTTCCCATTGACACAGACCAACTGGTGTGATTCAGTGACCTTCTGCACCAGTACTTCAGTTGGATTCTGTTCCTGCTTCCTCACCCAGCCTGCCCCACCATCATGTCCTTGTCCAGCTCCACTGTTTTGCTGCGACCAGCTGACTCCAAGTCTCCTTGCTTGGCCAGGCACAGGGTTTCTCTCTCTCTCTGTTTTTTTTTTTTAAATTATTATTATTCATACAAGTGTTTTTATCTCATGACTTTGCCCAAACAGTCCTACTCTTCCACTCATCATTTAGCCTTAGCTCCTCACTGCGGAGTCTGTGTCCACCCAAGCAAGACCAGCTGTAACCCATCTTTCCCATCCCATATTTCAATTTTGCTTGACCTGTTACCCCATGAATTTCTTTCCATCCTCACAGTCTTCCTCATGTGTCCTCTTCTCCCCCCATTAAATGAAGTTGTTTCTTTTTCTGTGTTGCTTAGAGCTGGAGATACCTAGGGAGAACCAATTCCCGTTGTTCTCTGTGAGGCCCCTCTTCCAGCAGCTGGAAGCTGCAGCTACAGAAAAAGTCTGGTTTGAGTTTGGCAAAGTTATAAGCAAATGAAACAGTCTCTTATAATGGGAAGTGTCATACAACCTTAGTAATAGACAGTGCCATCAGCCCCACCTATAATATGTATGGGAGTGTGTGTAAAAATGAAACCTGAAAACTGACTGAACATGAAAAGGCCTCGACCTACTTTCAAACTGATAGGAATGCTCCCCATCCCTAATGGAACCAGACAGGACAGGTCTTGTACATCTCTGGCTTCATTTTGCAGGAGTGTGTTACAAGTAGAGAATTAGTGTGGAAAGGAGTCTTGCAGACAATAAAACCAAGGATGGGTTTTTTTGCAGGACTCATTTGCACATGGGTAAAACATACGGGCTCTTTTGAATCCCATCCACGGCGAGTCAGACAGATGCTGAAACATGCGGTAACCAAAGCGAGGGCCAAGCCTGGGCCCTCCGGTAGACAGATCTCTCCCCTGGCAGTCTCAGGGTCTGCTCTCCAGCTGCAACCCAGAGGAAATTTGGAGGGAGGGAGAGAGAGAGGGATTCAGAGCGTCCTCCTTAAGCCCACCATTAGCTTATTAGGAAACCGAGAGCTCTCATTCCTGGAAGCAACGTTTTGTGAACTGTCATACTCATTTCCTTCACACGCTGGCACAGATTGCCTGCTTGACCTGAGGGCTGAAGCCATTTACATTTTTGATCTGCTCATCTCTCAGAAACCTCCACAAATTAGAAATACCACAAACCATGTTTGTTGTCGCGAGGGCAGAGAAGTCTGAAGCGGGGTCTGGGTGTTGTGTTTGACCTCTGCTGAAATACTGGTTCAAAATAGACCTTCTTTGAAGAATCTCAGAGTCTCTAAACTTCAAAGCACTGGCTAATGTCTAATTGACTGTAGGTGAGTATTTCTTTACAGGAGAGCTCTTCTGCACCAGGACTCTCAAACCAAGCTTCTCTGGTACCTTGTAGGTGAGTGAGAGAATTAAAAAGCTACTACAATCTCCAAAAAGATTTTGAGTTGAAGCTGCGTAATTGCAGGACTTTTCCCTTCTGTGTTAAGATTTCTAGTGAGCTTTTTACAGGAGACTCTCATTCTCTCTCAGCTGAGAAATTATGTAAGACAGAAACATCGGAGACTTTGTTTCCTTAATCTTTATTCTTCCTCTTAGTGTCTGTAGTGTTTGCCATGGCTGTGCTCTGTGTTGTGCTTTTGTAATGAGGACATGTCTGTCCTTTCTGCTTTCCTGTGGTCCCAGCCCCCTCTGGCTGGGACCCTTGGAGCTGGCCCACATGTCCTGGCCTCAAAGGGAGCAGAGCTGAGAATGAAACCCTAGAAGCAAGCTGGTAATGCTGCAAGACTGAGTGTTCAAAACCTCAGTATTTTTCTGTGATGAGGCCGTTTATAATTTACCACCATTCCCTCCTGCTGAAAAATTCCTCTAATTCTTCCCATGTGAATGGAGACCATGAAAGGAGCACCGAAAGTTTCCTCTCTTGTTTTCCCATTCATTTTCCTACACTAAAGCCCTGTGGACGAAACCCATTCCAGGTGCCAGGGAGCTTTTCCTGTAATTTACCCACGGTATTCTTATCAAAAGTGTTACCTCCAAAACTATTTCCTTTTAACATTAATTATGCTTTGAGCCAGCTCGCTTGCATCACACAAAAGGGTACGGAGGCTTGACAGGATTTTTTTCCCTTTTTTTTTTTTTTTTTTTTTTTTTTTTTTTTTTTTTTTGATTAAGTACCACATGTGCCTCTCTTTGGATATGTAGAGGGGCTTCCCACCACCTTGAAGACATCACAGGATGTACTGTAGGAACCCAAGCTAACAGGTATTAAATGGGTGGTTATTGTTCAGTTATGTGCTGTAATACTTCCCATATGATCTAGTGGTTATGCTTGTGCTGCTGGAGGGATAAGAATTAAATCAAAAGTTTAAAGAAGTAATAATGATAGGAAAAAAAAAAAAGGACATAAACTGCTTCTGGGATAACATCTTTGGAGGTTGAATCTTCCCTGCAAAGTTTGGTGCATCCACATGGTCTCGCCCAGCAAAGGGAGATGAGGATCCGATCAATCCCATGGGGATGGAGGTGGCTACCTGAAGGCAGTTGGACAGGAGTTGGGAGGAGGGAAAGGGGTTAATCTCTTGTTCCCTTTGCCCAGGGGGAGTGTTTATCACCTAGCAGGGAAGGTCTCCTTTCCTTAGGTGAGTTAAGTCAGCCTCTGTTTTGTTTGATGCTGCCCATTTGAGGAAAGCTTCTCCCTGACCTTCTGCCAGCGAGACTGATGACAAGGACAGTTTGAACTAACCTTGACATTCACCAGGGTAAATGGCTTTTTCCACAAGTAGTCAGCAAGCCAGGAGAGCCAGTCAAGAGCTAATGAATCTGTACCTGTGGGAAACCAAACAACAGTTGTACTTTTAAAGAAAGAAAGTCTTCCTTGGCTCCATCTGTGCTGAAATGCTGGAGGATTAACTCTTCCAGCTCACGCCTGGGTCTTGCTGTGCTGCTTTTTGGCTGGTGGTGGGGAAGCCACCGGTGGAGGCGTGGGTAGGGAAAGCCTCAGTGGGAAAGGACAGGTGCTCAGCTCTCTGATTGCTGTGATTCTGGATGAAAATTCTCCCTCCTCTGCACAGGGCAGGTGATAACCCTCTCACAGCCCCACAGGGTGTCAGCCAAAGGGACGCAAGCAAGCACTGATGGGGGTTGGGTTACTGCTGCCTGCAGGTGCTGCAGCCCCAAAAACAGCTTTAAAGGGAGTTTTAAGGATGAGTTTCCATCCTGGGCTTTAGTGCTGGGGAGTGGGAGTGATCACTGTGGCCATCAGCAGAGCTGGCTCAGGTCTTGGTGGATGTGGATGTCGCACGTGGGCTGGTTTGTAACACAGGGAAGGACCGGCTGCTGCACCTCAGCCCAGGCTTTTCACCAGGGTGTCCCCACAGGCACCCAGAGCCTGCTGTGCCCTCTTCCTGCTCGAGCAAAAAAGGTTTCCTTGGCTCCTCAGCTGATATCTGGAAACAATAGAAAGAGCATTGGCAATTGTAACATACTTCACTTTTCTCAGTACTGTCCAGATGATGTATTCTTAATCCTAATTAGGTTGTTCAAAGCCTAGTTTTTGTGAATAAGCCATCATTGTGAGAAGATTGGCCTGACAGTCCTCTGGCCTGTTCATTCACAAATCTTGCCTGTTGCTTTGTTTAGCGTTAACTCATTAGGGAATTCCTCCTGTGGCTGGAGGGAAAGGGCCAGAGGTGTTGCACTGGAAGGGGTTTCCTGGAGGGGTGGGTGGATATCAGGGTGTGGCTGATTTCAGCTCACTTTGATGAACCTCACTATTTCTTGGGAACTCACATTCTTGCAAGAAGTTTGCAAGGGGACTGGCTGGTGGAGCGAGAGCCTATTTTTCTGGGATGCTCGGGAAGTGACTGCAGCCAGCTTTTGTCTGGCAGCACTTGGACTCGAGGCACAGGGAACTGCTTTTCTGAGTCTGCTACTAATTCATGTGTGCATAACTCCTACTGGCTGGACTAAATCAGCCTCTGTAAAATGTATTTATTAATACTTACTTCCTAGGGCTGTTTATTTAAATGTTTGCAAAAGGCTTTGGAAGGCTAAGCAAGGGGAAGGCACGAGCTCCAGCGCTGAATCTTAAGCACTGGCAGTGGAGATGGTTGGCAAAAACACAGCAATACATTTTCCTCGGGATAACAAAAGTAGCGCCGATGCCATCTTTGTCTCATGATTGTCTTCCAAGGGATGATTTAAAAAAAAAAAAATCCTCCAGTGTTTTAAGGAGGGAATGGGACAACATGGGGAAAACGAAATGCAGCTGGGATGTGAGCTGCATGTGTTGGCTTCTGAGGTGATGCCAGTGGGGCTTTGCCCAGGTTTTGCCACTGTGTGCCTGTGGCAGGAGCAGAAACAGGCGATGTCAGGGATAAACTGGGGCTGGAATTAGAATGGGGTGAGGATCTGCCAGGCTTTGTGTCTGCTGATCAAACAGATGAGAGCGAAACAGCCCAAGCACAAACCAAAACACGGTTCTGGCACAAAGGGAAGGATCAAATCTGCCAGGCCAGGCCAGCGAGCACCCTCTGGGTGTGTAACCCTGCGAGAGGCTGGAGATAAACCCGTGGCGCTGGGGAGACTCCCGGGGAAGAAGTTGTATACACTGGAGGAGATAATATTTCATCTCCCCGCAGGTCAGTTGGTTCTCGGCAGTGTTCTCTGTTTGAGATTTGAGGATCTGCAGACAGACAAACTCCACAACCCAGCAAAGGTCAGTCTAAATATCAGACAGATAAACAGCACCTTTGCTGTAAGCACAACTCCGATTTATGGTGCTCAATTTTCTCTTTCCTTCACATGATAAAGTGAAACGTGTGCTTCTTCAGAGGGCGGCAGCTGAAGAATTTAAAGTAACATAACTTCCTGAGGTGTTTTTGAAGAAATATGCTTTCCTGTAGCCACAGCCTGCTTCCTCTTTAAGGTGTTTTGTTTTTTTTTTTTTCTCTCAATTGTTTTGCTTTGGAGAATTTCTCCTTCCTGCCCTCCCTCAGTCCCACAGAGAAATGCAACACCTGCCTTGTTGTCGCTTTTCTAGAGGAAGACTTGAGTGACAGTGTGTCTGTGGGAGCATTGCATTGGCCAGGAGTTGTTGGACCCTCTCCCTTGGCATCCTTCAACCTGCCCTTGATAAAGCCAACAAGGTGCAGGGCAGCATTCCGGATCTGATTGCAGTTAATAACACAACTCCTTTATCCCAGGTGAAATCCTTGTAGCTGGAATTTGCTCTTTCCACCCTCAACAGAGCCCACATTTCCCCGTGCCCCACGAAGTATCTTCAAAGTGAATATAAATCATGTTACAATGGAAAACCACCTTTAACAGTACTGGAGTGGGGAAAGAGAGTCACAGTAAATCAGGATCAGACTCCCCATAGTTTTCTTCTAACTGACCTTGCGGACAAGACCTATGTAATTAAACCCTCTCTGCAGGTAGTAAAAGTGCTGAATGCAGAGGCTGTATCAAATACTTTTTAAAGCTGAACTATTTTTCATTAGTCAAATAATTGAGGAAATATCACACTGCATCACAAAACCACTAAAAAACCCCCAGTATTTTCATGAGTTTAGTGTTTTGGGGGTTTTTTGAGGGTGTATAATTTCTGCTTGCAGAAATCCTGTGTGAGCTCTCATCAAGACTGAAGTCTCTAACCATTTCCAGGAATCTTATGTGTCTATATCTTGGGTTCTGGGACTAACTTTCTTCTAAGCTGACTTTTAGAGCAGTTACTTAGTCAATCAGCGGAAGGTGATTTTTAGTATCACTGTAAACACGATGTAGTTTAATATTTTCCAAAAAAATCCACTTCCAAATCCCCACAAGGTAATGTTTGCCAGGAATGTGCATGGCTGTGGGCTGCTTGTCACAGCAATGATCCCAGCATAGATGCCAGTGAAGCATCCTCGTTCAGCCAGTCGTTTAATTTGTAGCTGCAGCCTTGAGATCATGCAAATTATCTGCCTAGTCTGTAATATTAATACCAAAAAAACCACCCCCTTTTAAATAATTTGCAAGGTTTTATAGCACAGTGCAATTGTTGTAACATTATGAAAAATGCTAATATTAGCTTTAAATGCTTTGAAGTTTGTTCCGGGAATTTGGATTTCACAAGGATGTCCCTACAGGTTTTGTAGTCAGTAGAAGACATTTGGGTGCAGAGAGGAAGAAAACTGAACTTGCTTCTCTCTTCCAAGTTTTTTGAGGCTTTGGAGGGCTCCAGGCAGGGGGTGTAGGATTTTATTTTTTAAGCAAAAGCAACCTTTTTACCATTAAAAGAGAAAACAAAGTTTTAATGGCTTAACTTCAAGTTTGACATTGTATATTCTGTTTAGTTTTCCTGTTTGGGTGCCAAAAGGTGGGTGTATAGTCTTGATAATTAAATCCCTCACGAGGCAGGTAACCCCCTGGGTCCTGGTATGAGCAGGTCCCTTCACTGCATCTCTTGCAGCCTGTTCGCTCCTACTTTATGAAACAGAGCAGTGACATGCTATTAAAATTGGTTATTCTAGATAGTTCACCTCAAAACGCACTGGGGATTTGCTATAATTACTGGAATATTCCCCCGCTCCCCGTGGTCAGGGCAGTGGAGATGCAGTGCCACGTCGTGCTGCTGACAGCGCCCGGCGTACAGGCGGCTTCTGGAGGTTGGAATAGAAATATCACCCAGAAATTATTTTCTTTCTCGTAATTTTTGACTCACTCTCCCGTGACCCAAGTGGACACAGCCTGAGGTGCACATCCAGTAAGGGAGTAAATAAATCCATCAGTCTGTAGGCATGTTAAGTATCCTAGCGTGAATTCGGGGTCACTCTGTCGTGGTAGAAGCAAGCTCTTTTCTTGTGCAAAACGTCATGGATGAGAGCAGCAGTGATGACAATTACCACTTCACATCCTTTGGAGAAAGTTAGTTTTTAAGCTGTTTAGGCACTGGCTCAGACCCAAGGGCTGTGTTTGTCTCCCAGGGCAGCAGCACTGGGCCCGTGCTGGTTGTGAGCTCGAGCCACCCAGTGCAGCTGGGACAAAGTTTCATGGCACCACTCTGTGTGTCATGAAAAACCACATAATTTTCTTTTCTCTTCTTGGGATTCCTTCAGGAAATGTTGCCGGTCTTGGTGGAAGACCTTGTGGCACAGGGGGAGGGATGAAGAGATGTGCGGTGTTTCTGCATCTCTCCTGTGATGCCTTTCTGGGTTTTGTTGGTTTTTCCAGGGTCGGGGTCATGCTCTCACCTCTGTGGAGTCAGCAGGGGACAGACCCCTTGCTGCTCCCCCAGTGCCTGAGCATCACCAACCTGAGCACCGCTGGGCGTTTCCATGGTGACCATAGCGGGGCCAGTCTCCATGGATACAGTGGTACCCTGGCTGTGGGATGGGGAGCTGCTGCAGATGCCTGGGATACCCGGCTATCCCAGGAGAAGTGGCCTGGGGGGGCAGTGGAGCTGGCAGGCTGGGGACAGCACCAGGTGGAGAACATCAGGTCATGGGCAGCAGCTGGAGGACTGTTTGTCACTGCTGCCATCCTCAGGGCATGGAGCATCTCCTCCCCGAGGCCTGCAGTTTCCCTGTGGGAACACGGCCTAAAACCCAGCCCCATTAATCACCTGGCTCCAAATACGTCCCTTTGTGTCACTGTGTGCCGGGCAGTGGCAGGATCAGTGTCCCACCACCGTGCAGGAGGGCAGGGGAGATCAGGAGCAAGACCCCCCACAAGCATCGCAGACGGGGACTTTGTTTTGGTTTGGCTCATGTGATGTGACTGTGCACCTGCTCAACCTGATCTTCACCAGACCGCGAGCCCTCTTGCACCCCACCTGTGAGAAGAGAGGCTGCTCATTGCCACCCACGCACAGATGCTCAAACATTGAGCAGAATGTGCTTAAGTGAGCAAGTCCTGGTGGTCAGGGATGGCTTTCTGTGTCAAGGAAGGCTCAAGTGGATAAGGTCAGACATGAAAATAATCTATGCACCTGCTAAAGTGGTTGTTCTGTTTTTTTTTTTTAGATTTGTACACGAGACATTAAAGGTGAACTTTGTATTTCTTGATCACTGGGCAGTGAAAGGAGCTGTGTTGGCTGCTTTTATCCCTGCGTTAATTTGGTTGAGTGCTGCTGCATCCCCATTTCATGTGGTGTGGACACTCCGTGCTATACTGACCCAGCCATGAAATAATCTGCCAGTTCTCAGATAAACTGTGGGCTGTGAGACCCAGGAGCCAAGGCACAGACTGGTGCTGTTTCCAAACTATTGGTGAAGGAGTGGCAATTCATTGTTTCAGATGATCTTATCCTGGTAAGGACAGAGAGTGACACAAGGGCAACAGAAGTGCAATAGTAAAGTGTTAGTGTCACTGAAGGTTCTGGGAAGTGTTGGATCATCCTCATCTGACTTGGCTGGAGGTTTTCTTTTTTTTTTCCTTTGCTCAAAATCTATAGATGATCCAATTCCAATCCCTATATGGCTATTTATCTTTGTGTCTCTTGGGGTGCAGGCAGGCAGTGCCTGCTCTGCCATGGAATGGGGAGAAGGCAAAGGAGAGAATGATTAACCTGAGAGTGATGAATTTGTGCTAAAATTGATCGTGCCAAGTCAAAGGCAAAGAAGATGAGGAAGGTGGACTGGAGAGGCTGAGTTCAGCCCAAACATGTGCCCATTGAGAAGAAAATGTGTCCACTTTGAAGCACTTTTTATTAAACACATGCAAAAATTAGAGGCACCTTCTTTTCTGCCCAGATTAGCCAAGTCACTGTTGAAAATAAGCTCCATTGTGGTCCCACCCATGTCAAGGCAAAGCTTTGTGCTGGCTGGAGCACAGCAGGAATAAAGCCTCTCAGCACAAGCACTTCCCCTGAGTCTCCATGTACCTGCCGCAGGTGGCACCAGGCATCACTGACCCTGAAGAAGGGCAGAGGAAAGGAAAATATTTCTCCTGGTTTGCCCTGCTCCCTTGCTCTGGGCAGTTTTCACTTGATGGTTTCTGCGGGCTTTTCCCGCAGCAAGAGGGAGAGAAGCGCACAGAATAAAAAAAAAGAACCTGCAAATTTGCCGAAATGGGCAGTGAGATTGATGACCAAAGAAAACTCCACTGTAGACCTTCACCAAAGCTCCTTTTTTCTTTTATTGTTGCATGTTGGATGAACCCTTGGGTTGGTCCCACAGGCTCTGTGTGGCTCGCTGGGCTGCACAGGGGGCAGGAGTTTTTCCTGAAGCTGCTGCCCCTCAGGGGCACTGTGGCCAGACAGGGCCTGGAGCTGAACACATCAGAAATTGTGCAAGTGCCAACCGTGCCTCAAGTTTCAGCCTCCCAGGTTTCAGCACTTGCTGGAGTTTATCTGCAATTTAAAGTGTATAAAACAGTTTAAGTGTGTGTCCCATTTGCCCAGTGTTTGAGGATTAGAGGGGTCTACAGTGCTTAGCAACTTTCTGGATCAGTCCTTATGGATGGAACTGAAAATAAAAACCAGAGGTGATCCCCAGGGATCACCTTAACAACTCCAGAGAGATAGAGGTGGCAGGAGCAGCCTGACCATGCAGCTGCACCCCTTCCCCTCTCTCAAACCTGCTTGTAGAGGAAAATAATTCAGGAAACACTGCCCTTATCTCCTGTCATTCCTGCGGAGCAGCAGCTTCGGCTGTGCCGGGGTCTTATCGGAGGCCCGGGTGCCCCGTGGCACCTGGCTGTGGGAAGGTCAGTGCTGGGACAGGCTGCGCTTTCAGCTTTGTTTTCCCTCCTCCAAGGGGTCGGGCTGCAGGAGCGCCGAAAGCCCTGGAGATTGTTAAGCACCGAATTTTGTTTGCTCCCTCTTTTATACGAGCATATTTCACCCGAGAAGCAGAGGGAGGGCTCTGTGGCTTGCAAGATGAGCATCCTCTCTGCATCCATTTTAGGATTGTGCCTCTTAGGAGGGGTTATGTTAGGGAGAGGAGCCACGGCCTGCAGGATCGAGCCGTGGTGAGCAGGGCTCTCGAGTGTGGGGCCACAGGAGCGGGTCAAATATCACCTCGCCTTCAGCAGGGATTTTTCTTTCCCTCATGAAACAGAGTGGCCTCTGAATGTCAGCCCAGCCTGCCTGTCAGTTCTCAGCTGCACCATGGGATAAAGCTGCTGATCCCTTTTATCCCCTTCTGGGAGTAGTATTAATAGTATATTCATTTTTGTTCCATTTATAATTCATTACTGCCCAGTTATTTGGATTTACTTGTGTTAAAAGGCATAACGAGACAAAAACTTAGCTGGTTATGAGCCCAGGGAGGAGGGGAAGGCTCTTCCACTCCCTCAGTCCCTGTCTTGCCTCCAGGGCTGGTGGGAGCAGCCAGCCAAGGCTGAGTTTGCAGGGTGAGCAGTGGAGAAGGGAGGTCACTTTGTCCCTGGTCTGTTAAGCTTTGGAGGTCACCATTGCTTTTGTGGCTGTTGCCTCCAAACCCATAGGAAGAGCTGTGCTAGTTCTGTCCAGACTGGCATATCCTTGGACTGCTGCACCTAAATCTCCCTGAATTTAACTGCAAATCAAGCTCCCGTGGGTGTTTAAAATCCCTCCTTGCAACTAAAATATTTATACTAAACAGAAAGGAGCGTGCATTCTAAATAAAAAAATTTCTCCTTATTGTTTTAACCTCCCACTTCCCCCCCCGCCCCCAGTCTGTTGTTTTTATCTGCTCATAGTCACGTAAGTCCTGGATCTCCTCTGGGCATTGCAGGTTCAGGGCCAGAGGGTCTGCTCTGCCCACAGCACACACTCGAGGAGAGGCCCAGATGTTCAGAGGGGAGGGGGAAAAAAAAAAACAACAAAACCAACAAAAATCCTGTGGTTTTTAAACCACCTTTATGCTTTCCTGCTCCTGGGGCCAGCCCCCTGCATAAGATAAAACAGCCTGGAGTCTGCTTTATCTCACCCCCAGCTGCCCACCATCCCGGGGGACGCTCTGGCAGAAGGGCTCAGCCGGACACGGCAGCTCCACGTGCCTCATCCTCAGCACCTGGGGACGGTGCCCAGGGAGGGGACTTGTCATGGGACCAGTCCCACTGGGACCCCTGTGGCCAGGACTCACCCCATGGCCAGTTGGGTTGGGTTTTCCTCTCTAGTTGCTTTGCCTGGAGCAGCTGGGGCCAGTGCTGGGCTGTGCAGTCCAAGGTACTCTGCTGTTTTATTTATTTTATGTTTAATTATTTTTCCTCTAAGCTGTCAGGCTGCTACCCCAGTAAACTGTGGCTTTGTGTTCACTCCAGGGACCCTGTTTACACCAGGACAGGATCTAGTAGATTCCTTCTATGGCTTGGCCCAAGTAGGAACAAACTCCCTCTTGCAGATGGTGCTGGTGACCCCCACCTCGCTATTACAGTTTTTTTAGCTGGCTTAAATTAGCTGCTGATAGAGGTCTGGACGGGTCAGTCTGGACACTCACATCCCAAATATTCTTTTGGGAAATGATCTAAAATATGGGCAGGAAGTTTTATTTTGCAGATAGACCCATGCCGAGTTCTGCAGGCAGAGAAGCACAGATGGACACATCAGTCAGACTTTGATCCTGAAAGCTCCCAGTCTTTGAAGGACTTTTTCTGTGAGATTCCTAGTCTCAGCCATCCCTCTCACCCTGCCTTGACCCAGTCACTCCCTTCCCAAAGGGCATTTGCAGATGTAGAGCCAGAGTTGTAGATGTAGATTTATAGATGCAGAGCTGGTGGGCTCCCAGGAGGAGAAATCCCAAAATACTAAGGGATGCACTGTGGGTTATCCCACTGTAGCTCCCCTGCTTTTCACTCAACACCCAGAATGGCCTTTCTGAAGCTCATGGAGCCTCTTGGGAAGAGGTTTTCATATGGTACTTGCTGTATGGCTCCATAATTTTGTTTTGTTTCATTTTTGCACCATAGTGAACCAGAGGGTAATGCAGTACCAAAGGCTCGTCTTCTGGACATAATGGTTGCTCAAGATCAGTACTGGTAATAAGTATTAGAAATAGATTTTCTGTTGAATTTTATATTCAGTATTTCCAGTGAAACTTTATTTGTTCTCCAGAAGAACAAAAATGACAGTATTAGGCCTAAATACTTCCCAAACTTCTTTAGCACTCTGGGCTGGACACTCATCTTTTCTGGTAATATTTGGACTCTCTCCCCTGTTTTTGGAAGAGTTACCCGGGATTTGGTTGAGCATAAATGAGATGAGAGTTTAGCTGTATCCTGTAAAATGTCTTAACATGTCCTGTTTTTATCTTCTCTCCTCTGTTAAGTGAGTCATTGCCTTTGCTGTGAGGTAGATGGGAGAAGCACATCACAGTGTTGATACATGATTTTTTTTCTTTTCTTTGTTTACCTCCAAAACTTATGACTTAAACCAAAGAGAAGCAAAGCCGGATCTGAGCCCCACACCTCATTAGTGGTGCACTTGTCTGACTGCGAAAAAAGCCAAAACTGGAGGCCAGCAGTCCATCCCAGAGTGTGGTGCTGGTGCTTTTGCACTCACCCAGATGTGGAAGCAGCGCTTGCACTCAGATTTCTGCTTTGCTTTTGTCCTTGCCACCACTTTTATTGGCACGGGGAGCAGGTGGCGCACGGAGGAATTATACAGTCATCGGCACTGCTAGCAAGTGCCCTCCCCTTCTGAAACACAGCACCTCTTGACTTTGTCCACCTCTTTGGTATGTCTTTGGGGTCTAATATATTTCTGAAAGGGGAGCAGACACTCTTAGAGGGAGGGGGAGAGGGGGCAGGGAAGCTGCTGGCAGCCCCTCTAACAGGAGCACGGTTTGCAACCCCATTCACAGACATTGTCTGGCATTGTTGTACCAGACACGCTCCATTCATGGCCCCTCTCTTGTCCCTTTTCAGCAAGTGCCCACTGGTCCTGCTCTGTTTGTCGGCAAGAATGAGCCGGCGGGAGGAGGAATGTTTCCCAGACGGGGGGTTAGAAGGTCAGTCTGGACCTCTGGACATTTGCGGCGCGGGCTCGCAGCCGTGGCATGTGAAAGCAGGGAGATCCTTTGAGGGCCTGACGGGCCGTTTGTTTGGATACGTGCAATTCAGATCCTGAGATTAGCTGTCAGGTCATCTGCTGTGAAATCCATTATGAAAAACACCCGGAAACCGAGGCTTGACTTGAAATCCTTAGTCTGCTAAATTGCAGAAATTATCTCCCAAAGCTTTTGTCGGCTCCGTACGTAGGTATCATATATTTATACGCGCACACATATAAAATAATGTTTGCAGTAATGCCTCGTGCAAAATGCTAGTTGAGTAAATCTGTCACTGAAACTTCAATTCCAGATTACTACACTCCAAGATCTGCTATTATCGGCGAAAACACATCTTTAGAAAGTTCACAACAGTCTGAAGTAGATGAGCTATTGAAATGCAATAGAAAATCTACCCCTTACAGATTAGTCAAACAATGAACGTAGTCCTGCACGTAAACATTGCCTAACCATATTGGCAGGGTAAATGGTTCCTGATTTACTGCTGCAGGAATAGGTGGCATTTCCTCAGACTGTGAATACAAATATCAATTATCTCGAGGAAAAATACATTTCTACTCCGTGAACGTGGTCAAGCGATTCAAATGCCGGTAACAAATCAGTCAATTCTCAAATTATTAAACATTTCCAATATTATTATTAATCTCTGGTTGCAACAGAGTACAATTTGCCAGAAGATAAATCCTTGGTAGATCTTGGAGTACTTGAAAAAGTGGTTTTAATCTGTGGTCATCCTGGAAAGGCACAGCTGAGCCAGGAAGATCAAAGAGGAATGAAGAGTCTGGTTTTTTGGATTTCAGAGATCTCCTTTCATGGTGGTGGCTGTTGTTCCCTCCGTGTTTTCATCCTGCACGTTGCCTTGTGTGCGTTATGGATTTGTGCAGTAATAGCCATATTTACCTTTGCAGCCATTTGTATGGAGCAGCAAAGCATGAACTCCTGAAGGAGAAAAGATAAAAGAGGGAAGCAGAGGGATGCAGCTCTGCAAAGTATTTCCTTGTCTTCTGCATGATCTTCTCAAAGGATGATCTCAGTCCAGTGTGTTTTGATGGAAATATCTGAGGTACAAAGACGTGGAGAAAAGAAGAATTTAGATTTGTGGTTGGTGGAAAGTTTAGATATTTTAGTTGAACCCATTGGAACCTTTACCAAGTTGGTTTTAAATTTTAATAGTCTCCCAAAAGACCCTTGGTACCAACTCAATGTGCTTATTACGTGCTCATGCCATGACACTGGGTGCAAAGGGAGCTTCCATTCACCCTTCCAGAAACGAGTAGCTTGGATGAGGGGATTGATTTGGCAGGTTTTCTTCAGTTCTCTAAAACTGCATACACACACACACAGAGCAGATTTCTCCATTCATCTCAAACCAGCTTCAGGCCCGAGCAAAAGAAAGTGGTATCAGAAAAGACCATCGAACCAGTGACGCCGTGGCTGGAGGATGCAGGAAATGCTTTTGGTGGGAATGTGACCACGGATTCGGTCCAGCCCCAGCACAAGCGGATTGCTCAAGTCATGGATGAGCATGTCACCATTGTACTTTTTTTATTTGCATAAAACAATTATCCCATGGACAGGAGCTTCGGAGTTGTCTAGACAACATGCTTTCGATGGTATCGCTGACCTCAGACACACTGGGCTGGCTCTAAATTAGCAATGAGCAGGGCTGGAGGGATGTATTATGGTAGTTATAAACCATAAGAAGGTATTTAAATAGATAGATAAGACACATGCAAATCTTTTCATTGCCATGACAACCATCTTGATATAGGTTTTCCATACGTAGCAAGAACAGCAGAGCAAAAGGCACTGGAAAAATAGCAAGAACCTGTAATGATAATGAACCCTGACAGTGTATTAGTCTAGATTTTGGTCACTTATTAACTCTTAATAGAATACAAACTTCTATAGTAATACAGTGTTCAGTGGGTCAGGGAGCAATTACTTCTAAACCTTTGCTATAAGGATCTCTGCTATATGGCTATACCTAATGTACCAATTCTTCACAAATTGATCTGACTGATTAAAAAACACTTTGCTATTAGATGTAAATTGCTTAGCTGCTCAAAAGCGCTTTGCGGGGACGGGTTGCACAAAGCATGAAAATATGTCATTTATGGACATCTCTATATTTCCCTCCTGGTTTTATTGGCCGGGCGAGGAATCTCGTAAATCTGAATTCCCGGGTAATTGTCATGTCATAGCTGGGACCGCCAGTTTCCAAAGGGAAACACAGGGCAACCCCCAACACGTGTGTGACCCCTCCATACCCTACCTGTCTGAGCAGACCAGAGCTGGGTGTTTATTCCTTTTTTTTGTTCTTCCTTCATTTCGTCAAAGGGCAAAACCACTTCTAAGTGGTTTGAAGGCCAGCTCACAGCTCTAATGATGCCTCCTGTGCCCAGCCAGGGTCCCCTCCAGCAGTGTCTTTCTCAGATAGATGCACAGGATGAAAGCAGCTGCCAGAGCTCAGACCTGGAGGCGCCTTGTCCAACCTGTCTGAGTCCTCTGTGCTTGTTCTCACTTAGCCCAGGGATGCTGGGGCACGGGTGGCCAGGTGGGGAGGACACAGACATGCTTCCCTGCTTCAAACAGTTTTCTCCATGAATCAGGTGCATCAGTAGGGACTGGGGTCTTGGGAAATGAATTAGGGTTAACCTTGCAGGGCTTTGTTGTTGTTGTTGTTGTTGTTTTCCTTCATGGTAGTGAAGATGCTTAAGCTGAGGGGTGACCTAATTGTGGCTTTCCAGTACCTGAAAGGAGCATATAGTGACAGGACAAGGGGGAATGGCTTCAAACTGAAAGAGAGTAGGTTTAGATTAGATATTAGGAAGAAATTCTTAAATGTGAGGGTGGTGAGGCCCTGGTACAGGTTGCCCTGAGAAGCTGTAAGTGCTTCATCCCTGGCAGCATTCAAGGCCCATGCTGGATGGAACTTGGTCTAGGGAAAGGTGTCCCTGCCCATGGCAGGGGCTTAGACTGAGATGAGCTTTAAGGTCCCTTCCAACCCAACCCATTCTATGCAGTTGTAGGGACAACCCGGTTGCAAACTTAATTCCTTGTTACCTCTGCTTGCCCTCCCTACCTGTAACGGATGGTTTTGTTGTGTCAGGGTGTTCAGAGGTGGATGGCCCACAACATGCTTTCACATTGCCCTGTTTCCCTCCACCCCAGCAGCAGTGGGATACCCCCCTTTCCCAGCCTGGCTCTGGATTCAGGGGGACTGAATCTGTCACAGCCTCTGTGCCATCTCCTGTCACCTCTGTCCTCTGCCTCCTTGCTCTCATACCCCACATAAAAGCCTTGTTGTCTTTGTCAGAGCCCTTTCTAAAACGCTGTCCTCTGGTTTATGCTTTCAGGTAATAATTTTGGCCAGCACCCTGAGGCTTTGATGGTGCAGCTCCCCACGACACTCACACCAAGCTTCCTCCTTCAAATTCCTCTTGGGCAGTGACTCCTCCAAGCCCTTGAAGATAGGCAGGGTGCAGTGCTCCTTAAACTGCTCATTATTTGAGCTGCAGCCATCTCACCATAGCCTTGTGTTACCTCTCTGCCCAACTTGTAAGGCAGGCAGGAAGCAACTTTTGGGTGGGCCCCATCCTGTCCTCCTGCGATGTGCAGCACCAAGCGCAGCAGCTCCGACCAAAACCCTGCGGGTGATACTGTGGTGCAGAGAATAATTAAAAAGCTGCACTCGTTTCCCAGATGAGATACACTCCTGTAGTGTGTAAATCAGTCACAGTCCTGGAGGAATAATCCAGGCGGGATAATTGTGCAGGGGAAAGGCCCCAGACGTGATAGGGGTTTGCATTAGCAATGCCTTTTCATCCATCTGTCTTTTGACCAGAGCTAGAGAGGGCCAGAATTTGACTTATAAGGATGTTTTGATCAACTGATTATTTCAGTGACAGAGCTCCTGAAGTACAAGCTCCTGAAAATACCTTATTTGTGTACAGGAGCAGCTAGGAGCCAGGGACTGAAAGGTTTCCTTCTTCAAAGATTAATCTGTTTAGGATCTACCGGTTACCTTATAATCCTGGAGAATTCAACCATCAGCTTGGCTGGGGGAAATATTTCACCTTGACTGTTTATCCACTGAGTACAGTGGAAGCAAAAACAGGACAAAG
Source organism: Platyrinchus mystaceus (assembly GCA_035041135.1). Classification (NCBI taxonomy): domain Eukaryota; kingdom Metazoa; phylum Chordata; class Aves; order Passeriformes; family Tyrannidae; genus Platyrinchus; species Platyrinchus mystaceus. The sequence goes on from JAWWLV010000121.1 coordinate 2,837,184, forward strand.
AAGAATCTGGCTCAGAGCAGACATTAAATTATATAGTTTATTGGGATGCTGGTGTTATTGATTAATGAGGCTGAAGAGGAGCTGGAGAGCCCTGATCATGGACTGAGCTTGATTGTGCTGTTCAGGTGTGTCAGGAGCCCTGTCGGACACCTGCAACACATACCCCACTTCTTGGTATTATTTGGGAGGGTTAAAGATGCTGAAAATGGCTGGTACCAAAAAGGATCCCAAGAATGAATGTGAAAGCAATGCAAGGGCAAAAAATATATTTGTCCTGCAGTCAAATGCTTTTTACAAGTCCTGTGTAACACATGTGACTACGCTGCCAAAAGGTGTATTCCACAGTTTAGAAAAGGCACTTTGGTGCTGTGGAGGAGAAAGCATCTATGACAGACTCCACCTATGTATTTTCTTTTTAAGATCATCTAAACTTTATTGAAGACTAAGCACAGAACTGAAAATTGTTGGTATTTACACTCTAGGGCATCCTGTGTACTGAAGACTCAATTTCTTATCCTGAATACGTGTTCTGGCTGACAAATTTTGGGGTGTTTTTTTGCCTTCTAGATATTTAGATGTTCTGTGGACATCTGGGAATTTAATTACCAGCTTTTGCATGTATTTAAAGCAAAGTAAACTTTCCTGGAGCCTCCTGTTGGTGAGGAGAAATCTTATTTATGAACACTGGCACCTGCCATGTTAATTTGTACAAAGTTTTTGATTTATCCTAAAAGAACACATTACACAGTGGATTTGGAGGAGTTAAAGGGAACCTGCAGGGTGACTTTAATCTTTATGTCTTTATATACTTGAGGGCATTTTACTGCACCTCTGCACTGCTTTCACTACACAATCATTTTCTGCTTTAGAAATGTAGCCATTTGGATCAATAGTTGCAGTACAATATATGGTACTTCTGCTGGGAGCCTCACAGGACACCTAAGAAGCACCGTGGTAATTTCACAAAACACTTGGCTACACTCTGAAATATATTTTAAAAGCAGAAGTTGGCAAAACATACACTGTGCAAAATTACAGGAGCCCTAATGAAATTGTGCTTACTCTACTTACTTTTATTAGAACTGAATTAGGAAAAATAGGATGTAAAGGGATGTTCCTTGCTTGAAACGTGGCTATTTCAATAGGAAGCTCTAAATATTAAGATCTGGGCTGTCTGCATTTATTGTAGCAGCAGTTTTAAACTCCCGTGGAACGTGTTGGCTTGTTTGGAGGGATTTTTGAAGGGGAAGATTTCTAGCTTATGTGATAAGCATGTGTTTCCTGGACTTGATTTAAAATAAAGCAGAAATAAAAGGGGGGGGGGGTTTCTTGGAGGCATTTACTCACAGAACAAAAAAAAAAAAACCAAAAAGAGTATCTAAAAATACACGTCCCTTAAAGCGTTAACAAAAGTATCCTGCACATTGCAGATTTTATAGTAAATTCTTTATCTATAAACAAACCGGGTTATCACAGCTGTTTATTGTACTGCTAGCCCTGATCCTAACCTTTATGTCTTTATTGCTTACATACCATTCCCTTGTTTATATGTCTGTACCAGCCTGTGCCCTTGAACTTGGCCCCGGCGAGCCCTGACCCGGCGCGCTCGCTCGCTCACGCGGGTCACGTCGGCGAGCACTAAATGGGAGACGGGGCTGGCGGGCGGCCCAGGGGCAATTAACACACCGCCAGAGCCCTGCCAGCGCGGCTGGGGGGACAGACCACCGGCCACGGGCGGTGGGTTACGGCAGGGACAGGGAGGAACAGCGAGGAAAAGGATGAGGGGGCAGACAGGATGCCCCTTGGAAGGTGTTTTTGCCTCGGGGTGCGATGCCAGCTGCGTGACGCACACCAGCACCAGGAAAACCCGCCTGGAAAGCAGCCCTGGGGGCTACACTAGGAGGGGGTGATGCCTCATCGCTGCAAAGCCATCAAGCCCCCCTCCCCTTCCAGATGGGGCCTTGGCGGCGCATCAGAAAGGGGAGGGGAGCCGTGTGCTCTTCCGCTGTTTCCCCCCCTTCCTCTGGCTGAGAAGCTGACAGCCAGGCATGCCTTGTTCTGATAACTCAGCAAAGTTTGGGGTTTGTGTGGACAAACAGCCTGTGCCCTCCAGCATCTCCACCAGCAGGGCTTGAAGGGCAGGATGGAGCAGACAGTGCAGGAAAAAGCGGGGACAGGGACGTGGTTGGGAAGATCTGCCTTCAGATCACTGATAAACTTCAACTGTGAGCCAAAAAGTACTTTAAACACCTTCCCCCCCCCCCACCCCCAATGTCCTACATGCTGGATTTTAGGGCATAAAGGATTTGGCTCAGCTCAGTGGGCTGTGTCACAGTGTTCTCCATCAGGACTACAGCTGGGGCATGCTGTGGGATAAGCCCAAGAGATGGACTCTCCAAAATGTGGGCAGCACTGAACGTGCTGGGACAGAGCGGTGTCAGTGTGTGCAGGGAGCCTTCCTCACCACCCCTCAGGGGCATCAGGCTGGGTTTGGTTTCAGCTAGTCTGAAATCCTGGCTCTTCACTAAGAACAAACCTCCTGGTGCAAACATCTCCAGGTCTGTATCAAATCCTTCATTTGCTACTAAAAATAATGGCGATGAATGGAAGAATTCACAAATTCTCCCAGGGAAAGGAAATTATGATCCCATTAACCTACATTACAGCCATCACCATTAAGAGATACCATTAACCTGCAGTTCCCACACTGGCTTGTGTGGAGATACTGCAGTCATCCCTGTAATTCTGGAGATGCTACAGCCGTCCCTGTAATTGTGTGGTAACTCTTGGCAAACGCTGACTTTTTAATAGGCAGTATTGCAGCCAAGTACTTTGTCGGATTATAAACCCCAATCCACGTAGCCTTTCATGAGTGTTTTGGCTGCCCAGGCAAAAGCCTGCCTCAAACCACGCTTGGGATGAGAGCTCCAGAACAGGATTGGGTCCCCTGCCATCTGAAATGATAGGATTTTTACTGCCTCACGAGGTCATGAGCAGTCATAGTCGATCAATACAGAGGATGACGGGAGTATCAGGAGTTTTAATGACATAACAGCATGTTTTAGGAGTTGTTGTTTCACTTTCCAAAGTAACATGTAGGCTTTTCTTCACACATTTACTGAGTTTCAGCCACCAAAGTGCTCACGAGTACCCATATTTGGTGAATGAGTTTAACTGAGTCCTGCTAGTTGGAGAATTGGAGTGTTATTGTTTTATATATATATATATTTACAAACACATGGTCAATATCCTATTTCCTAATCTGTTCTACTTACTTTACACATTTAGGCTCTGATTGCAAACATTGATTCTGTTAAGTTTAGTAATCAAATTTCCATGCATTCAGAAGCTTGAATTTTCCTCTGCTTTTTCCTTTGTGTTGTCGTATCTAACAGCCAACAATTTTGGTTTTGTTTTATTCCTGTGGGGGTTTGGGGGTTTGTTTCTTTCCACAGAGGAAAGAACTGCAGGGAAGTCAGTGTGGTTTTGCAGTAAAGGAGCTGGAGGGGTCCTCAGGACTTATAACTGGACTTACTTCAGGTTCTTTGTTTGGCCATAAACTAAATTCAATTCTTATGCCTCAGTTTCTCACCTGTAAGATAGTGGTAATGCATTACACTCATGAGTAACATTAAGATGTATTCAGTATTTATCTGCTGTTCTCAGGTTGAAAAAGGATAATTTCAGAGAAAGCTGATGTTGGAAATGGGTTGTTGGGAACCCACAAATCTCTCATTGTCTTAATTGTGGTGCCCAGGGGAAGAAACTCTCCCTTTCCTTCCACAGCAGGTCAAAAAGCAGTTGAATAGCTCTTGGTAACATCACCAAAGCAAAAGGTCTTAGGGAGCTTCAGGTCTGAAAATCAACCAGACAACATCCTACAACCTTGGCCTCTGTTGCCACACTTGAAAAAAAGGCAATAAATACTGTTTCTGGCTAAGTGTGCTCCCTGCAGAGCTGCTAACTATCCTTCCTGGTTGCCTAAGGGTTAACTGAGCCCTAAGAATGTGGTTGATATATTATCATAGCCCTGATGAAGTAATCAAAGTGTTCTTAAAAATGTGCCTCTCATACCCTTCTATCAGAGATTTTAGAGGTTTCTTTCCCTACGCTTGCAGGTTGTCTCTTTATAAAAGTAATTTCTCAGAAACATCCTCAAATCTAAAAATAAGCAAATCCGTATCTTAAAGGCTACGGTAAAGCAGAACCTTTTTTTCTCTTAGGTTAAAAAACCCCAAAAAACAACATACAAACCCAAGTAATAAGATGTATATTTATGTAACGAGAAGTCAGATTTATGAAAAATGCTGTTGTGGCTTTTAATTCCACATGAAATGGTCCAGTCTCGGAATAAAAACCGTTGGATGCTGACATGTAGTGATGTGCACACTCTCCTGCCTGAGCTGAGTATATTTCTAACTTTGCTCTAATTATCAATCACTTGATTCATGTCAGACCACTCACATTTAAATCAAGTTTTTGTGCTATTTAGACAGGTACTCTGTAAACACAGGGAGAAGAGATGGTTTCTGGAATGACTGGGAATGGCTGCCTGAGTGAGTGGTTGTTGGGAGTCCATGTCTGTATGAACAAATTAAAAGCAGGAGTCTTTCATGCTAAATTTGTATGGCCCTCTGCACAAATTGCCCAATTTATTTAAGTATTTTCTTGTGGCGAGATGTTTTGGGTCACGAGGGTTGATAAGAAGCATTAAATAAAACACTGCAAGTCGAATTTAAGGATAAAATGAAATTCTTTCTGTGTTGGGTTTGATGTTCTTAATTTAATCCCTGGTGGACAGTAGTCTGCATTACAAAACCTTCACACATAATTTGGCACAGTTTGGATGATTTGCAATCTCTCTCCCTCGCTCTCTCTGCAGAGGATGCCCTGAGCAGATCCTGTGTGGAGGCTGGGTGACCTCTCCTCTCAGGAGGGTGGTCTCCTCAGGTCACTGTTCAGGTCATTTCTGCAGCAGAGTAAGGAAGCTTTGACTGTTCCTTCACTTGTGTGGGTAAACAGAGGGCTTCAATTTCCAGCACTACTGGTCCCTAACCTTCAGAAGCTCAGCAGTCACCGAGGGGGATGGGGAAGAGATGCCAAAAGAAAGTGCAGAGCAAAGAATGTAAAGAATTTTGCTTATCTGTGACAAGTTTCTAAGCGTGTTTGATTATGGTAATAAGGATACCTCATTAACAAAGGATTTTAAAGGCATGTACAACATTGATAATCAGCCCTGGCCAAAGTACATCGTACATTTTTAACTTTTTTTTTTATTATTATTTTTCCCCAGTGGGATAGGTTTGAAATACAGCAGCACCTTAGTTAAAACGTGGAATTTCACTTGGTGCAGGAGGGTGGGGCTGTGGCAGCCAAGGAAGGAGCTCTATCTACCTAAGATAAAGTCCCCATCACCAAGAGATGACTGTAAAACATGCACAATTCCCAATCCTTAAAACTCTCCCTAATTGCAAATCTCCTCATTGTTTTAACTTATCTCTGCCAGTGCTGTGCTGAATTAGTCCTTTGGAGTCCCTGAATGGCATCAAGAGAAGAGAAAAGGAAAGGAAGGATGGGAATGAGAGCCAATGAGAAACAGAAGAAAGCAAGATAGCCAGAGAAAAGGAAAGGGGATGGGTGTTAAGTGTAATTGCCCTTTGGCTTCCTGTGAAATTGTAAAAGCTTTTTTTAACACCCTTGTTGAATCAGCCACACGGAGTTTTTCTGCACCCCTGCTGCATGGGAGGGATCTGGTGCTGCTGGCGGGGGAAAGGAAAGAAATGGTTCAGCAAGAATTTTCCTCCTCTGTTCAGGCAATGTCTGGTGTGTGTCTTGCTGGAAAATGGCCCAGTGAATGTCCCCCAGCCTCTGCACTGATCTCTGTGTTAGACCCCTTGGCCATCTCCCCCCCCAGACTCAGTTTCCCACTTGTGGGTGGGAGATCCACCACCTCTGTGGTCTCTCCCATTTTAGGCCAGTCTGGCACTGTAGCAGGCAGTTTTTTCACCAGCAAGCAGTCTGTGGGAATTACTCCAGCTCCACCTGATACCTGGAGTATTCCTGTTTTGGCATCCTTATCTCCTAATGAGTTTATAATCTAGAACAGTACCTCTGCTGTCCTCCAGCCTTCTTATCAAGTGATTTCACTATCAGACACATTCAGAGCTGCTTCTGGTCCCGTGTGGGCTCCTCTGTGGGCGCTTTTTTCAGCAGGGATGGACCTGAGCAGAAATTTTGTGTTGTGTCAAACAGGAGAAAAATGAGACCCACCTATGCCTGGGGCTCTTGCAGCTTGTTCCAGGTCTAACATTGGAGTGCTGGCTGTCCAGCCCTAAATATAGGATATATAACTATATATAGGATATAACTTAGTATTTCTTCTTCTAGTGCCTTTGGGTTGAAGAAAGCATTTTGATATCCACACACCTCTAATAAACTAAAGCTGTAACGAGGCTTTTTTCTATTTGTATTGCTCTTTTGTTGTCTCCTATGCACATTTACCATTGATTTTTGCCAAACTCCCCTATACGGTAGCTGTGCAGTTATAAACTGGTGTTATTGAGGGGAACTGAGGAGAGAAAGGATTGCCATAAAATTTCTGGCTGCAAACAAACAGTGCAGCTCTATTTGGGTGTTTCTCAGAAACACCTGGAGATTATTGCATGCAACCTTCCTAATCAGTAAATCAGCCAGCCACTGATTGTTTCCTCAGCCACACCAGGCACAAATGGAATAGCTGTTTAATTTACTTTTTTTTTTTTTTTATGGTAGAAAATTCATATCCTGAATCATCGATATCTTTATTTTGCAACATGCTGACATTAATTTTTTTTCTTTTCTTTTCTCTCAGTGTTGCTGTAAAAGACAAGAGGATCTGCCTGTGTGTTCGAGGTGCGGCCTGATGCCATCCTTCAGGACGGTGCCCTCATGGAAACCAAGCAAAACTCTCCTGTGCTTTCCTAAGTAAGTCGGGACATCCTTTCAAATCCAAGGGTTGGGTGAGGGGGGACACTTGCTAACGTGAGCAGGAACTGAAGGAGCCAAAGCTTTGCAAGCTCTAGAAACTCTAAAGTAAATGGCTTTGGTTGGCTTGAGACTGTGCAACAGCCAGCTACAACTGAATGCTTTATTGCCGTCTGGAAGTGTTTATTTTCTGAACATAAATTCAAGGGACAGATTCAAGGCATGTCTAGAAATAAAGCATATCATCATGTGAGCTAAGCTGACAAGGACAATTTACTGTACCCTGCATTCGTTCTGGGCCAATCGGAAGAGAAGAGGCTATTAACATCCTGAAATTCCCGCTGTTCGGCTCTCCCTGTCCCTTCACTGAACTCAGGAATGGCATGTATTAACCCCTTGAGGGCCTCCCGTGCACATCCAAAGAAGGGACACTTGTTTAGGCCCGGTGGACATGTGCAGTATGTCCAGCTCTTATTGACAGCAGCAGCAAACTGCTTTAAGAGCCGTGACACGGGCTGTGCTGTCTGGAGGCCCCGCACAGGGTTAACGTCTTTCCCAGAGGCAGTTTCGGTGCTGTGGATGAGCACTGACTTACTCTGTTTAAATACGAGAGTTCACTGGTCAGCTTGACCTTGAATTCTCTTGCAAAGACAGGAACAAGTTGACATACTGTTCGTGTTTCCAGTGGCTGCAAAGTTCAGGGAATACAATGCAACTGCAGCTCATATGCCGTGAGCATCACTTAGAGAGAGAAGGGAAAGTTCATTTCATAGTTTTTAAATCCTGCCAGCAAGAAAAGTAACAAAACCAGAAGAGAGTCAGAAGGTAAAACACAAAGGGCACAGCGACAGATATTGCAGAGGAAAGGTGCCATTCATAGTCAGGAATGTGTTATAATAAAATCCACAAGCAAAAGTCCACAGAGGACTGTTTGCATAGCAGCATTACAATATCTGCATGTGTAAATAGAGGGAACAGCCTTTAAATCTACGTTACAGCAGCAACTGTTGGGTCTTTTGCCTACAGACACGCTGCTTGAAGTGTTCCTCCTGACTTGGTGGATGTCCTTGTATAGGACAGCACGATCAGCCCCATTGGAACATTGCAGCTGGGGGAAACATGTTACTCTGGCCCTGAATAGGAATGTTCTGTGTACAGCCCTGCAGAAGGGCAGTGCAGTTGACTTCTGCACTGCCAGCTCCTTCTTTCTGTCCTGTCTCCTCTCTGTGTGGAAAAGGGTACAGATTCAGGACAGCAGCTCGTTCCTGTCCCTTGTTCCCAGTGAAAAGCGCATCTCTGCACCTCCTTCTGTGAGGAAAATACAAGCTGCATCCTCATGGAGTGCATGGGGAAAGGGGAGCCCAAAGAGAAAACTCCTTATCAACTTTCCTAGGTTTTCTTTTAAATCAAGGGAAGCCTGGTAAGGCTGAAGGCACAGCACACCCTGAAGGCACTCCTGCAGCTGCAGACCTGGAGAGGCAGGAGCAGGAATAGCCGCTGGATCCCAGGTCATGGTCAGTCCCTCAGACAGCTTCTCTGTTTGTTTATCACTGTGCCTGAGAACACACGGAGTAAATACACACATATTAAAAACACACACACTCCCCCCGCAGTTTGGTCCCATTTTTCATTTGGACCTTAGTCATTCCACTGTATTTTGGCACAGAGTTGTGCAGCAGACTCTCTCTGCTATATTGGCACAATGTTCACAGCTGGAATAAAAATATTTGTTCTCCTGCCTTCTCTCAAGTCACTTGGGCTCTCTTCTCCCACTGAGGAGCCTGTGTCATTCATTCCCTGGCAGTACACAGGGCTTAAGTATTGCAACCTTCAGTACTAGACCAGAATAATATAAGAACCACAAAGAATCATTTATCTGGCATGACATATTTTATGCTCTTGTGTAAGTTTTCCTAAGGGAATTCTGAATGTCCTACCGGGTGACTGTAAAGACACCAAGGACTCAAAGTCATGGGCATCATCTTTATTACAAGCCCTAAAACACTCAGCACAAAGACAAAGCTGAGTGATTTTAACTTTTCTGAAATTAAGAGACTATATTGTGTCACCAAAGTCCTTCCACACATCCCTTTAAGAGCAGAGTGGTTTGGGGCTGAAAGAATCCTCATACTGAAGTTGATCTTAATCTTCTATTCTTACAGAAATGTTTCTGTGCTTTAAAAATACACTCCCCATTTCTTACTTTCAGACTACCCTAATCTCAAATTAGCCTTCTGGGCAAAGGTCAGGAGTGCAAGAGTGCAGGTCTTACTGGTTCAATTAAAGGAAATAACACAAAATCAGACAGGCTATTGCAGAAGTCTTTGTCAACAACTTCCTGAATGCTGAGAGGCTGTTCAGGCATAAGCTGTCCATACTGCCAGATAATGCTGTTATTAGAAACACATTAGTGTAAGAAATTTAAAAAAAAAAATAGATATACATGGCTAATAGATACATTCATCTCGTGGCTTTTACAGTAAAAGTCTCAGACTAGTGCTTGTGATTAATTATTAATGTTTGTCATCTTGTTCCTTTTTTTGGTGTGTTTACAACTTAGCCTTGCCTCTCTTATTTTTTTTCCAAGCCACTTGCACATAACAAAGCCCAGATAACTACACTGGTAGCTGTCGTGCTATTACTCGCTTTAATAATGTCCTTAATAATGATGAAATGTTAAGTGCAATGTACCAATAAATATTTTGGAGTCAGGGAACTGGCAGGTACGTGGAGAAGGCACTTTGTGTTAACAGTTGATATACTGTTGTTGCACTTATGAAAACTGGGTTTAATGCATTTGCGTAAAGATCCTCTTTTAAAAATTATTTTCCTTTCTTCCTTTCTTTTTCTTTTTTTTCTTTTTTTTTTTTTCTTCTTTTTTTTGGTTGTGTCCTTGTGCCTGAACATTTGACCCTGGGGGAGTAGGATGGAAAGATTGTTTAAACAGCAGAGAATTGTTTATTTCAATTTTCTCCCTCTTTTTTCCCCCTTTTCAGTTCTCTTTACAGGTAAATCACTTGTGATATGGGAGAATCTCAGAAAGTTCAGAGGTTTTGGGGCAGGAAACGCCTCCCCTCCCCCCTAAGTTTGGCCTCAGAGCTAAATTTATCTGAATGCTGTCATTTCCCTGCTTTTCCTTCTCTACCTCCTTCACTACATTCCTCTTTCTCCCTCCCCATTCCCAACCACCCAGATCTTATCCTTTCCTTGACCTGCAGCTCCCCCTCCCTCGCCTTCCATGGCTCTAAAATGTCCGGAGGCCTCGGCTGAAGGTGGTAGTTTCTCCTGGTGGTTTTTTTTCATTCCTGAGCTGTACTATAGTGAGAAATGCTCTGTAATCCCCTGCCCTCAGAGGTTGTCCCCCTCAACAGATGCTAAAAAAAAGGTTTGGTGGCCCCTTAAGAGGAGAAGACAGCAGTGCCCAGCAGAGAAGTCCAGGCTTGCTCACGCTTTGGTGGGTGCAAGTGTCTGCTGGTGATACAGCAAAGGGCTCATGTGGGTACAAGCAATTTGTTTCAGGTAAAAGGATTCAGAAATAGGTGTGGAAGTTCCTCCAAATTTTCATCCTGCTCCTGCTTTCTATGACACGTTCTGCACATTTGCATCACTTATCACTGTCTGGAGCTGGTCTGTCCTGGTAGGGACTACACAGAGTTCAACAAGATCCCTTACTTTTTGTTTTCCCTTTTTTTTTTGTTTTTAAATATTATAGTCTTTACTGTGGCTATTCTAGTTTTTCACAGAAGTGGCAGGCAGCCAAAGACTGGAGTCATTATTTGCAAACTCTAAAAATAGAGTCAAGATTTATAGGAAGAAAACAGATACGTCTTGTTATAAAACCATGAATAAGGATTGGCACGAACATAACGGTTTATTCTTTTTTGATATTGCTTATTGTAAATTGCACTCTATCTTTCTGGGAGATACACTAGATAGTTACAGTACAGAAACGTTTCCTTTACTTGAAAGTGCTGGAGAACTGCAGTTTATTTGTTGTAAAGACTTGATTATTCAAAGGAAGAGATAAGAGATGAGGTAGCCCCTGGGAATTTTGTGCATTGTTGGGGTGGACAGTTTGTTTTTTTAAAAAAAATTATTAGTGATCTTCTTCTGCAGGTCACTGCTGATAAAAATTACATTCAGCGTGTCTCTTTGCCCGGTGTAAAGGCGCCTCATGAGTTGCACTTCTGGTTAATACTGCTTGTTATTGTAAACCATGAACATCACATCCCTGATCTAACTGTTGTTAATAACACTCCCTGCATTATCTCCTTCCTCGTAGGCTCTGGCAAGGCAGCAACAAAGGAAAAAAAAATGGTTAAAAAGAAAAAAGGAATTAAAAAAAAAAAAGGAAGGGGGAAGCAGAGGGAAAGAGAGGGAGAGACTTTCACAAAGAGTTAAAAAGGCCTGATGAAATCCTTACAATGTACACCATATGGCTTGACATTTACCAGATTAGTTAAACATTTCTACTGGGGATAAATATTCCTGCACATCGATGTAAAGAAATTGCATGAGACAAGGGCACATACAGCATATTTATGCCATGGAGTAATCTTTTTTTTTTCTTTTTTTTTTTTTCCCCCTCCTCTCTTCTCCTTGGCTAGCAGAATTCAGGTTACTGAATATGTAAGGGCCAAGTGTACTAAACCCAAACAAACCCCACTCCTGTGCACTTCTGAGCTGCTGTCGGTGTGGCTTCCAGCATTGCCCCAAACGCGCTCAAAACCCACAACCCCCAAAAAATTTTGAATGAGCAGTCTTGCTGTAAAAGAAATACCAAACCCCAACTCTGTGGAGAGGCTGAAACATTAAAGTTTGTCAAAATGTATTTGAGCACTCGGGTTGCCTGTGGAGTGATGACTGTGAAGGCTGCCAAGCTGATTTGAGCGGGTTGATGCAGAGGAGGTGACTGCTGGTGCCCGTGTCTGGTGTAGCCTATACCGCTCCTTGGTGAGCAGCCCTAAAGCCATAGATTTCATCTGATCTTTGCAAAGGCTAACATTTGTCTGCTGTCATTTTAGTGAGATTGATGACAGGCTGGGATAGGGGAGGAGGAGGGGGAGTGCAGTGGGATGAAGGCTGATCCCCACAGCCCTGATGGTTGGGGTCAAGTCTGCCCAGAGTTGCTGGCCCAGACGCTCTGGTCAGCTGTGGCAGTGGCAGGGAGTTGCTCCTGCACCTCTCCAGCAGGAATTGCATGTGGTTGTTACAGGAACTTGGAGACAGAAAGGCAGCACTTTGCACCTTATGTATCTTAATAGATTATTCGCGTCACAAGCAACACAGAGCGAAATGTTATGACAACCATAAGAATGTAGTTTACTGTGGCTTAATGTGGCTGGGCAGTGCAGGGTAAAGCCATCAAAATTTTTTTTTTTTTTTAAAGTTTCCAAGAGGAACTAACCAATGTGGACATGCAGCTATTTTTACACAAAACCCTGACTTTTGGCAAACTCTTTCCAGGCTATAGCAGAAAATGCTTACTCTTTATTAGTAGTAGTATTAGCTCAGTGCCAAACTAAAAACCATACAGTTTCCCACTTGGAAGCTTTCTTGTAAGCTGATGTAATAGGGGAATCTTCTACAAAGGACACATGTCCCAAGTTGCTGGCTGCAGCATGCAATATACTTCAGAAAAAATATATTTCATACTTTGGCAGGATGAAGTCTGTGTATCTTTTTCCATGAATGAAAGAGCGAATGAGTGACTATCAACGCTGAAATTTGATCTTACCTCAAAATCCTAGAGACTCGTGTTTTACCAGGCACATGTATCTATACGAGAGGGATCTCAGCACTTCTGGGAAAGAAGTGCAGAGTAAGAGGGTTACTGCCTTTGTGGATTGGGAGTGAGAAATGTACCTGCAAATCTTAATCCCAATATTAGATTGGAAACCACCGAGGCAAGGGCTGGAAGCAGCCCTAGATCCTCTCTGGGAGCTAGAGGGGAGACGGGTGCATGAGCCAGTAACTCTAACAAGCTGGAATTCAAAATATGCCCGACCTAAAACCCCAGGCTGGGACATGTACAGGCTTGGGGGAATGCTCAGCTCCAGCCCCTCCTGTTGAGATTTACAGTGCTGAGACCGATACCATGCAGAATTTACCCACCCAGTGTCCCATCACGACAAAATGACATCACGTGAGGATGGGATTTCGGCTGAGGACAGGGACAAATGTAGTGTTGAGTATGAAAACAAGCTGTACACTTCTTATTCTTGCTGGTCAGAGAAGAGCAGAGACTCCCACCCGAGTGGGAGGGCTGGCTTGGGCCCCACATGAACCTTGCGCTTGGGTGATCACGGGTGGCTGGGTTGATAAAGAGTGAGCCAGAGAGATAAATACCCATACAGAGGAAAATAAGAACAGATAATGGATTGGCGCAAGTCGCAGTATATTTCCTCCTGGTGATGAAAGGCTAAGAGTGAGTTATAGATCTTTCCTCATGATAAGAACAGATATTTCTTTCCAAATCATTTATCTATAAGATACTGAGATATTATTTAGGTCTGCATTGGTATTAATCTGGCTCTTTGCATTCCTGTCCCGGTCCTTAGCAGGTGACAACATGCTGGAAGGGACCCCAAAGGTTCTGTCTGTGGCTCCTATGTGTGAGGTGTTGCTTTTCATCATTGGGAGCTGGGAAGAAAGAGGGAGTGTTTATCCAGGAGTCTCAGATGAAGGTGGTATGGCTATTTATGCATTACCAGCATTCAAATGTTGGTTTGTTCAGGTCCTTAATGTACAAAAAGCATCACTGAAAGTGTTATAAGATCTGTTACCGCTCTGGGATAGAATTAACTTAAAAAAACCCCAAGCATTTACATGTCTGGGAGACATGACACGTGTGCAGCACGTGTGCGTGTGTGTGAGGGTGGGAGCCTCAGTCTGGAGAGCATGTGGGGAAAAAAATGCAGTGTGGTTTTGTCAGCCAGGAAATACCGGAGCACCAAGTTTGATAGTGAGGGAAACAGCTTTTAAATTTTTTAAATTATTATTAATATTGTTACTTAGTAAATGTTTTATGTAATTTTATTAAATGCCTGTTCCTCAGCCACCTTCCCCTGAGGCGCTGCTGGTGAGGTGAGGGCAGGGCAGCGGGAAATGGCGGAGGCGGCTCCCACCTCCCCTCACAGCCTCCGTGAGGGGATGTACCTCCAGTGTGAGGGGATGGTGGAAACACCTGGGACGGGTGAAAACACCTGACCTAAGAGGAAAGCACAGGTGAGCTGCGGCCAGCTGGATGTGCCAGCCAGGGCTCGGGGCTGTGGGATGAGGGGTTTAGGGGCGGGTGGGTGCCATGTGAGGGAGGGTGCCATGTTGCCTGTGTGAGGGCAGATGCCATGTTCCCTCCATGAGGGCGGGTGCCATGTCCCTCCATGAGGATGAGTGCCGTGGTCCCTCTGAGAGGGTGAGTGCCATGTTCCCTCTGTGAGGGTGGATGCAATGTTCCCTCCGTGAGGGCAGATGCCGTGTTGCAGCCATGAGGGCAGGTGCCATGTTCCCTCTGTGAGGGCAGGTGCCATGTTCCCTTTGTGAGGGCAGGTGCCATGTTCCCTCTGTGAGGGCGAGTGCCATGTTCCCTTCGTGAGGGCAGGTGCCATGTTCCCTTCGTGAGGGCAGGTGACATGTTCCCTCCGTGAGGGCAGGTGACATGTTCGGTCCATGAGGGCAGGTACCATGTCCCTCTGTGAGGGCGAGTGCCATGTTCCCTCCGTGAGGGCAGGTGCCATGTTCCCTCCGTGAGGGCAGGTGACATGTTCGGTCCATGAGGGCAGGTACCATGTCCCTCTGTGAGGGCAAGTGCCATGTTCCCTCCATGACAGCAGGTGCCATGTTGCTCCATGAGGGCGGATGCCATGTTCCATCCATGAGGGTGGGTGCCATGTTCCGTCCGTGAGTGCAGATGCCATGTTCCGTCTGTGAGGGTGGATACCATGTCCCTCCATGAGGGCGGATGCCGTGTTCCATCCATGAGGGCAGGTGCCATGTTCCATCCATGAGGGCAGGTGCCATGTTCCATCCATGAGGGCTGTTTTCCCACAAAGCTGGCGGCAGGTCAAGGGGACTCAATGCTCTGGTATATTTTCACCTGCTGTAATCTCAGCAGGAGCCTTTGCTGTCCTGCTTAAACCTCTGGTTTTGGATCTTAAGAGAAACCTTTGCAGTGGTCAGTAAATCCTAATGTTGCATTTGCTCTGGTTTATGAGATTTCCAGTAGTGCGCGGCTTCGGAGATTTGTCACTTGGCAGATCAAACAGCTCTGAGGGCACAGCAGATTTGGGATGAGGGGGGAGAACTCAACTGTCTCCATCTTGTTTAAATGAGCTTCAGGTTCAGTACATTAACGTGCTAATAAGGGAGCCTTGTGTTCCCACACTGCTCTTACAGGCGTTCTCACACTGCTGACCTGACCTCCTTAATCCTGGCTTTCCTGAAGGAAAAGCTGATCCATCAGGCCTCCTGTACCTAAACTGGGATAAAAAGAAGCAATGGACCTATTTCAATGCTGGTGTTTCTCAGTTACCTCAAGCAGCCTTGTTCTTTTTGTAGTCATTGCTTATTTCCCTGGGAAGTGAAAAAAAAAAAGGAAAAAACCCTCTAGATGTGAGGGCTCAAATCACTGAAGATGAGAAGCAGCAAAAGGAAATAAAGAGGTCAAACACCTAAGTTAGCTTATGATTAAAAAGAAATTAGTGGGGCTATTTTTAATTTGTTTAAATATATTACTTTCTATTAAAAAGGTCTTTGTATTTCACTAAGTATGAGATGAAGTGTGTCACCAGAGGAAGATTTTTCAGTTTTAGTATCTTTTCTCTTAAAAAATTAGAAGTCCAACGCCACTGAAGTCACGAATGTGAGACACTGCTAGGATTGGCAGCAGTGTGGGACTTTTCCTGTACAATACACCATAGTTGCCTTCCAGTCAGGCCAGTTTGCAAGAATTCAGGGGAGAAAGATACAAGCTGTGCATAACAGGTACACTGTGGGTGGGTCTGTGGTACCACATAGCCCCCCAAATACTCAATCTCAGAATGCTGTGCAGCCTTCAGAACCAAATCTCTGCGTCTCTGCACTCAGACCCATCCCAAGGTGTTGGGTCCCAGACTAAGGAGCTGCTGGGAGCCCTCTTGGGAGGCTGAAGTGCATCTCATATCTGAGTTTAGCTGCCAGAGCTTGCGTCTTTTTTTGTTAAATCTGCTAGACTATGGATATTTTCAGGCTGCAGCTGACAGAAATTAGAAAGGATAGTTGTAAACAAAGTTTTGTAATGCCAGAAGTCTGTGACGGAGCTTTTTTAATCAGTGCACAAGCTGAACAAGTGATCTGACTGTTCTAAGGCTTTCCATGAGATTGCTTGTTTTTCCAGTTTTCTTTTCTTTCTTTTGTTAAATGAAGTTCCTTATGAGTCAGTATAGCAATTGGGTGAGTCTCTGCAAACTCACTCTTGGGGGAAATCCACCATAATGTTTTTTAAAAAAAAGTAACAAAACATTTGCTTAGGAATTCGTCACAAAGCTCTAAAACAATGCAGACACCCTCAAGTTTCATGTTTTGTTCCCAGCTGGAAAGCCAGGCCAGAGTCACTGAACATTTCACCAAGTCTTGCTAACCTCCTGAGCTGAGTTGTGAGAAATTGTTCTTGACATCACATGAGCTGGGCCACAAGGCAGGACTAATGTGATATTTGCTGTCGGAGGTTTCCTAGGAAACATGCTACTTAGAGCACTCAGCCCTCCCTGCCGCCCTTCCCGCATCCTCCGGCTTCACCCGCTCCCACAGGTTTTGCAGAGGGCAGCGATGTCCCCTCTGACCTCCGGGCACCCTCAGCACAGAGACCTTCCCAGCTGAACAGAGAGGGCCTGTGGAGATTTTTGAAGCTCACCCTCCTAATTGCCCTTTTTTCTCTGATTTATCCCTTTCCTTCTTTCTTTCCCCCCCACCCCGCCCAGCAGTCTGCAATGGAAGAAGTGAGAGAAACTAAGCTGCATCCTGCAAGACTGGAGGTGGGGAGAAGGACATTTTAGCCTTCCCAGCAATCTTAAACTTTCCTACCAAAGGGGAACTGGTGGAAAAAGGTTAGGAAAATCAGCAGATAACTTACAGCTTAACGGGGCTTCTCATATTTTGCCCGCAGTTTGCAGTGCAATAGCTGTTATGGTTCATAACCTATAGGGATTTTTCAGTGCTATGGAGTTCCCCAGTACATTCCCATAATTTCACCTGGTGGCTGTAGGTGCTATCCTTGACATCAGACCCACTTAAATGATTCCTGTCATTCAGGCCAAACTTTTCAGCTTGGCCATTTGGAGCAGCAGGATGGTTCCCATTGAGGATGAGATGAATGGAGTCAGTTCACACATGTTAACCAAATGCAAATCCTTAGATGGAAACTCATGGTCAGCTTTTTCCAATGCTATTTTCAGAACTTCCACAAAAGACCGTGCTGTGATTATATGTATTCATGATATGTATATCATGTATTCAGCTCAAACAATATTTGAATGATGCATTTAGAATTCTTCCTAAAAAAGGACCATGCTTCTGTAAACTGCACCATATTTGTAAAAGAGGGGAAAAAAAAAATCTAGCTTGCTTTTCCTTTCTTCCTCTCTTTCTTTTTAATCTATCATTTCATAAGGCTGTTAGAATTGGTGTTAATGTTACATTACACACAGACACACTTCTACATAATCATATGCATTTGCCTGTATTCCATACATAAACAACCCTATGGAATCCTGACTCTTCATTGTTAAGTTTGTCTCCATATTTTTCAAAGCAAAGCATCTCTGGGTGTCAAATAGTTGCTTTTTTTCACTGTCTTTCACTGGGCTTCACAGCAAATACAGCCAAAAAAATAATGCCTTGGGAGTTTTGTGGGCTGGGTGCTTTTTTTGTTTTGGTTTGGGGTTTTTTGTTTGTTTTGTTGTTAATGGTTTTCTTTGGGGTTTTTTGTTTTTATTTTTGATTTGTGGTGGTTGGTTGGAGTTTTTCGTATATATTGTTTTATTTATTATTGTAAATAAATAAAATATTGTTTACTTATGTTTATTTTATTATTTTTTTTATATTTTGTTTTGTTATGTTTTATTTTTCCTACCTGGCCATTTATAACTACCTATTTTCCCTCATGTCTCTTCCATTGATGAAAAAAACCAAACATCTTTTTGACTGTCATTAAGTGTCCTTCACATTGCCAATATTGATTTCCCCAGCCCCTTGAAGGCCAAGAGTATCACCTCTATGACGCTCCCTGAAGCCACTGACTTGGAAAACAGGAGTGCTAAGGTTGCTGTTGCCAGACATTGGTTTCCCACATGGTAGGCAAGAAGACAAGTAGCCTTAAGTCACTGGACTGATTAATTTCTCTCTGTGATGCCATTCACTTCACCTTACCATGTTTGTGTAGTGAAGCTGTTTGGCCAACATGCCCTATGGGCCTTGTCTTAGTAATGGAAGTGCAGAGGGTGGAAAAGAAATTCCATTCTGGATCGTTTAGCTCTATCTTCAGTTCCTGATGGCATCCAAAAGATCGGGCTGGCTTTTGGGCTGGCTTTTCAGTGTGCTTTCAGGTTCAGAAGAGCAGCATCTCCTAGGCCCTGCAAAGCTAGTGGGGCTTCACCTGTGTAAATCTGGGCAGAACTGGGGTTTTGGGGGCCAGAGGAGGAACACCAGTAATACTCTTCTCTTTCTGTTCAAATGCAGAAAAAGTTCCTCCAAGCATGAAGACCGTGATGTCAGTCAGCTTGAGAGAAACAGCCTCAGATCACCTGAGAACCAGCATGCAAGCCTCAGGTCCGTACCAATCTCTTACATCAGCATTTTTCATTGCAGAGTCAGGATTTCCTTGCATGAAATCGTGATGGTGGATTTGCAAATCAACCTCTACCTCTGAGATACCATCATGAAACCACATTGCTTGTAGAAGGCAGAACTTTTCTGAATTGTGACAGAGTACTCAACACATGAGATTCTGGTGGGCCACCCAGACAATTTGTTGGTTTCAAAGCACTTTCAGAATGTCAGTCCTAGTGGCACCACATATAATATATGTCAGAGGCTATTGTTAAACCCCACTGCCAGCTGAGGAAGGGAGGAAAGGAGATTACAAAACCACAACTTGAGTTATTGTTGGAGGCAGGACTGGAACTCGGGATTTCCTGGGCAGATTACCACCCTTCACTTCTCCCTTGGCTGGTATAATTAGCAGTGTCCTGGATCTCTCTTATTCCCGTGCAAGAACACATCTGAATACATTTTTCTTTGAAATTGTCCATCTTGGGGTCATTTCTGTCGTGGAGTTCTGTCTGTTAATGATCTGTTTGCTGCAGTGAAATGCTCACTAGTACACTGTAAATCATCAAGACATGTAAAGGCATCCATTTGTGACTACTGATTTAATCTCTCTGGATTTCTGGAATTGGCTACCTGTAAAACTTTGGGAGCCAGGTCTTGGAAAAACCAGTCCTTTGTGTCTCTTTAATTTTTTTGTTCTTGGCTGGTAGCCATTCAGACGGATGTCTTACATCCTTGAGATGAACTTAGTGCAGTCCTCGTTGACCTAGCAAGCCATTTTTTCCCTGATGACAAGCTGGGATCACATTTTGTAATGACTGCTGCAAGATTGTCTTGTTAGGGAAAGGGCTAAGGTGGGATCGTCTTTAATGACAATGAAAGCACCTCATAAAACCTGATTCCTTGGTTTTACAGGCATGGCTCTAGAATTTTAGCCGATGAGGACTTAGTAAATCAGTCAGTCAAAAATTATATCAGTTGAAGTATAATGTTCATGGCAGTCCAAAAACCTGAACATGTAGGTGATTTGGAGGGCATTTTGTTAACTCTTTAATTGGTCGTTTGAGTGCTGGAGGCAGTAGCTAATTGCCTGTAGGTCACAGTAGTCCTAGAGCTTAGGTAAATGTATATTGTCATATGTCACATTTTCATATGGCTCCTTTGCACTGGTTGGTAAAAATGATTGCTGCATAATTAAAATTAAGACAAGGTGGGAAAAGTGATTCAATTAAACCCCTGAAGCCATTGCACAAATTATCTGAAGTACCAAAAACTAATGAATAGTTAAAACTAGTTTTATCTTTTTACTCTTCATTCTTGAATCCTGAGGGTATCAAAATGGCGATTGAGTCTCTCTCAAAGTTCTCAGAGGTGAGTTTTTGGGTGGGCAGTGCAAGTATGAATCAGCTCAGAGGAATCCAGGCCTTTTAAAATACCAGCACACAGAAACTTTGTTACCTAGTTGTTTTGAGTTGAAAATAACCAGACCTTATGCACAAGAGACCTTTTGGTTTCTCCACCAGCCCAGAATTATTTTGAAAACATCTGCAATATTTCACTCTGCATGCAGCAGGTATTATATACCAGGGAGGGTGATGACAGTAAAAATAAATGAGATATGTTGTAACCAAAACATCCCAAGTTTTACATCATACATTTCACAGCCTTAGCAAGCATCCCGTGCTTTGACTTGAAGGCTTGAAGGCATGTGGTAGTTTTACAAATGTCTATTAGTATTAACAAATATGTTCCATTATTAGACAGTGTGCCACTGCCCCAACCTCCCAGTGCAAGAGGTGAGTTAATATGGCTTATAAAATACAGGAGTGCTGCAGGCACAGGCTGTGGAAATCAGAGCCCTGGCTGAGCAGGAGGTCTCATTACATTTCGTGGGACAACTTACTAGAGGCCTGAACATGGGCATAAAAGCTGCCTCCCAGCTCAGGCTTTTTATGGTTCCTGTCCTTTCCCAGAGCAATACAACTTTAGGAGGTTTAGAGCAACAAGGTCTGCACCTTTGGATACTGGCAGTGTGCTAATTCTGGCTGGGTTTAAAATGAGAAAATTAAGATATGTATGTTTGCACTGTCTCTGCACTTTTTAGCAGAATGTTTTAGTGGCAGAAAGTAGCAGGACACTGAGAGTTGTGCTCTTCCACAGTTGTTTTTTTGGGGGTGTTTTTTGTGTGGTTCTTTGCTGTAAACCTTCATTTCTGGGCCACAGAGTGTTTCTTGGCCAGGTCTGCCAGGATTGTGAGTGTCTGCACAGAGAGGACCCAATACATGGAAACTGGATAAAACAGCACACCTCGTTAGGAAATAAAAAAGTCTTGTTGCTCTTCATTAGAACAGATACTGCCCTGGAAGATGTTTAAAATATGCCCTTGTAGAGCCTGTCTCCAGCCATCCAAGTAGAGGTGTCTGTAGACATTTCCCCTTGCAAGGGTGGTGTAGATTTATAGTGTAAACAAGGGACACTTTTTATCTTGGGACACTTCCATCTCTTTGGAAGTTATTCTTGCACTGCATTTGAAAGTAACAGTTAAAAAACCTGTTCTGATGCTTATCCAAACTTAATCAGAAACCTTAAATAGAACTAATTTATTATCACAGGTAGCATGTTCATCTAAGTACTGTCTTTATCATGCAAAAAAAAAAAAATCCCTGCTGAAGATCAGGGTGATTCAGGGAATAGTAGGTTATGGAAACATGATGATGTCAACTCACTAGATGAGCCCTTCATTAATGGGTAAAGCTTCTGTAGGTAGAAAAAATAAACCTTCCTAAAGATTTCTGTGGATCAAAACCCCAAGAGGTGAGAGCAGAGTAGAGAAGAAGGAGAAAACTGGAACACAGGAGGTGTTCAAATCATGTGAGCCCTCTGCTTTCCCATGCTTCCTGGTGGAAAAGCAAACAGCCAGACATAGTCAGGAGTGTCCTAAAAAGTCAAAATTGTGAGGGGACGCATTGCAGTCTCCCCCAAAAATATTCTCCTCAGTCTTTTTTGGTGTGTGTTCAGCCTAGACTGCTGGTAATCAGAGAAGAAGTTTCCAGTGCCTGTGATTCAAGAAAAACACTGCTTATGTGATTAAATGGGGTACTTTCTGTAACCTTTTCTGCACAGTCTTGGCCTGGGACCACCCAAATGCCAGGTAAAGTACTGCGTGGGACCAGCCAAAGTTTCCCTTCCATTCCAAAGGCAGAAGCAACAGGCTACAATTGCAATTAAAAATGCAGATTGGGATTTTTAGGAGGCTACCAACAAAAAACAGGTTATGGTATGGGCTGTTGTGGATTGCACCAAGAGAGTGCTGAAATTCCTGCTCTGCATATAGGAATGTGGAAATGACCCAGGAGTGTTTGGGATGCCTTTGTGGATTTCATGTATATGTATTGTAGTATAGTATTGTATTACATTTATAGAGACGTATTTGGCAATACCATACAGGACTAATATGAGACATAAAAGTTGTTATGTGACAGATCCACAATTTTTCCTCTGTGTATAGAGAGTGATTCAAGGTCATGGCACCAAATTTATCTTTCAAAAGAGCCTCATTTCACTGACTACGGAAGACTTGGTCCAGTGTCCTGTATTTACTATAAAAATACATATTTAAAGATATTTTAAAAAAAAAAGGCAGTATTTTGATCTGTTAATATGGACCTCTTCAAAGAAAAATGCAGGCTATTGCCACCAGCCAGGTCCATTCCCACACCCTGCAAATAGCCAAGTGTACGCAAAGAGTTTAAAACTGGGACTGAGGATGCAGCCAGGTTTGCTGGTGGAGGAGCCAGGAGCACAACCCCTGCCTGCTGGGCTTTGTGGAGAAGACCTACACAATCCAAGCTGTGGAAGGTAAAGGAATGTATTAGGGCTTTGGAGAAATACTTTTAAAAGCCTCTGAAATTATGAAAACAGTGAGAAAGGCTTTCCAGAGACTTTCTGGAAAGTGAGTCACTGGTGGGTTCCCCTGGGAACTGAAGGAGGCAGCAGGAAGATGGTAATGGCCTGTTACACTTGATGGGACGTGCTTTGGGGGTGGGTGGTGGGACCATGGCATTTCCAAGTGTTTTCACTAGCAGGCAGCAGAAGGACGTGCACATTGTACTTCCTTTGGGGTACATATTCCATGCAGAGAGGTAGCTGCCTTCTCCCAGAGAGCCTGGAAGCACTGAATTTCCCTCTGGAGTTGCACTCCTCTTGATATGCATCAGTAGTTTACTAGTATTGTCTTGTAAAGAGGAGGTTTTAAAAGATGTTTTTAATACATGAGACAAACCTCATTACCAGTGAGTCTGGGGACCCCCCCAATCCTTGTATTGTTTCAGGGAGGCAGAACCCTTGCTCACCATACCTCGTGTGCAAGGACCAAAAACATAGACTGTTTGAAGCAACAGTTCTTGTCTCAGCCCCAAAAAAGGCAGGGATATGAGATACTCCTTTGGCAGTGTGGTTGCCTGGGGAGGCATCTGGAACGGAAGGTCTGCTTTGCCATGAGCAGAGCTATTACAGTGCTGTTACAGCCTTTCCAAGAGGATAATTTTCTTTGGGTGTTCCCACCTTCTCCTGGCTTACACATAAGATGACAACACGGCTGAAAAGACCCTGCTGGATGCCCAGAAAGGGACAAAGTTAGTAATGATCAGCGTGCAAAGAAAGATCAGACATGAATAGAATTGGATTGATTGCTTTGGACAACTTTACGACCTTTATTTTTCTTCCTAACATTTTTTGTGGGTTCCTTTTCAGTAAAATAAATCACAGCACTGTGCAAACCCCCTGCAATGTCACTGTATTTTTGGTGGCTCACAATTAGCTTTGATAACCCAAAGGATGGAGACTAGAATATGTCATGGGTGGAGCCAGGAATAATGTGCATCTTTGTGTCTTTTGACGTATGACAGATCTCTTCAGTCAGATGCAGGCCTGGCTGAATTCAGCCACCTTGGCCTGGATATTATCCATGTGGCTAAAATTGCCAGTCCATTTACCCTGAAAATTATTACAGTGGTGCACTGCCAAATGCACAGTTGCATTGTTCCTCTGCTTCGTGCTGCTGGGTGTTAAATGTACCTCTGAGCCTTAAGCAAGTCTAGATTGAGTGTTTTTTGTTTACAAGAAATTATTGAGGGGGGGGGAGTGGAATCTTTCAGTGTTCTTTCAAAATCTGCCAAAACCTTTGTCATTTACTTCTAGCTTAGGTAGTTATGACTTAGAGGATAAGAAGGAAGTAAAAAGGCTTATGTAAGAGTTCAGATGATGGATCACTTGAATTTATAGTGGGAAATCTGCTTCAGTGAAGGCTAGAGTAGGAGCTAGAGTGGGAGCCAGAAAATTGTAGGATTTTCTCCACACAGTCAGAGATCAGTGACTAACCCGAGTCTGTGAGCCATAAAATGAGCAGTGTTGAGATCCCAGATAGGTGCTGATGATAAGTCTCCTGATGATGTGGAGATGAGGGTTCTATCCTTATCTACAACAACTGTTTGCATGGAAATACATAGAGAGAGACTTTTCTATGCTAAAAAAACACTGAATGCTGGGACTGTCCTGGCTGGGAATTGTGTGAGTCCCACTTTAAAGGATGAACATGCTCAGGTATCCCTAAAAAGCAGCCATTTGGGACATCTTATCTTCTGGAAAGCTGTCAGGATCTGCATGCTTAAGAGGCATCCCAAGCTGGGATGTTTGTTTTCCAATTAGCTCTCATCTAAGGAATAGACCTAAACAAATCAACCCTCCTTTAGGAAAATTAACTGCAAATGACAGATTCTTCACTATGGTTCCCAAAGCAGAAAGATTCTTTCTGTTAGGGTCACCCATTGTGCAATAAAAGTTCTCTTACAATTCCATGAGGAGATAGTCTTATATCTCCATGGGGAAAGGTTCATCTCTCTATGCGATTCTTCTTTTGGGTAGGATAAGGAAAGCAATTGCAAGGATTAAAGAGTCACAGCTCTCCTGAAGGAAGCAGGATAGCAGCCCTCTCTGGGAACCAGCACTGCTCATCAGGGAGAAACTCTGTTCTTGTCCTACACACCACACATTTCACTGTGCAAAGGTTGAGCATAACACAAACGTACATCTTAGTCAATAAAACCTGCACACGGAGAAGAAATATTATGTCCTTTCTTGTTCATTTTGCACAAGAGAACAGAGGCTTGCTGGCACTAAGAGAAAACTATTTTTTCTTTTTTTCTTTTTTTTTTTTTTTTTTTTCTTTTTTTAAAATTTTTTTGTTGGCTTTCACTGCCATTTTTCCTCTGTGGAAAGAGGAGACGTTCTGGCTGTAGTTGCATCTGTTTTCACTATTACCAAGAACAAAACTCCCATTTTCCAACTGAACTTAAGGTCCAGTTTCCTTTAATAATTCCTGAATCTTTCTCACACGATTAGCTCTTGTCATGATGAGCATGAGAAGGAAACCAGGAAGGGCAGTGCAGCTTTCCATAGCAAGATCTTTAAGGCTCTTTCCTGGACGTCTCACAAATCTGGAGCAAGGTTTATTGCAAGGTTGAATTACAAAGTTACATGGCTCTAGATGACTGGTCTGTTCTGTGCTGCCAGCTCCTGAAGCCTGAAAGGCTCTCTGTTAGGGCTACCACTAAGGCTGGTGGTAGCTTGCAAACCAAAATAATCCCACTGCTCTTGTGCATGGATTCACCTTGGCTCATGGCAGTTGACAGTCAGGGTGCAAGTGTATTTGAAACAGTGCAAATGGTACATGGAATATAATGTGCCTTTTCACCACATTTTCTTCCTACCTGCTCTCTTCCATTTCCCAGCACAAGAGCATTTTTTTAGCCTCCTTTTCCTCTCCATCTGGCATTTGCCTCCTTCCTCTTTCCTTGCAACCCACAAATGTTTGCTGCTGTCTTGGTGTTTGATAAACAGGGGCTAATCTTGAGGGAGCACATCCACTCTGCTGGCCAGGAAGGAGGAAGTGGTGGTTTTCCTCGGAGCACTGTGGCAAAATCCTCTCTGGCAGCAAGACCCCATTCTCCACCTTCCCCTTCCACCCCTTCTCCTACATCCCTGTACCCAGAGTGAGTCCTGGGCACGGGGGCCAGAGAGGTCCCCGCTGAGCAAAGATGATTAGATTCAGTTAAAAATGAAAAATGTGATAGATCAGATGGATTAGACAGAAGACAGATTTCTTCCTCTTCTTTTTTTACTTGAGTAGCTTGATATTTTAATAGCAAATTGGATTTTTAGTAATTGTAATACTTTTTAATTTGTTGGGTTTAGGCTGGCCAAAGGTAAATATCTACAATTTGAGCAACACTGCTCTGTTCCAACTGGACACTTGGGATTGTTTATTTTTAGAATTAAACACTGTACACGCTCTTCCAGCCCAAATGTGAGTGTCCTTTCTAAAATTTTCTTTCTAGGAGTGAACACCCCTATAATAGTCATTGCTGAACTGTTTGCAGTAGACAAACACAAAAGGGCTGCAAATGCAGCCAGAGATAGAAATCAAAAGAAAGATTCTCAAAAATGTTTGGCACTGTTAGCTCACCTTTGCAATATACATCCTGCCCCTCTTCTTAAAATACTTTATTTTTTTAGTGTAGCTGGGTGAGCTGGTATTTCTTCTGCTCAAGCTGTCTCTAAACTTATATTTCCAACAGTGGCAGCAGATTATGAGACGATACTTATAGAAATGACATTATATCATTCTTTAAAATACCCACCCTGAAAGGCAAAATCTGCAGAAATTATAGGACTAAGAGGCCTCCTTAGAGAGGCAGAAACTATTTTAACTCGTTATTTTTAGAGCTCCACAAATCACATATTTTTCTCTTCACTGGCAATTCAAAAAAAAAAAATTGGAAATTGTAATAAGTTTTAAAAAAAAGAATCCTTCACAACGTTTTTTTTTTTTCCTATAAAATGGAAAGTTGAAATATGTCATTTGTGGGCAAATGAGATGCTTCACTTTAATTTCACCACTTTTTTTAGTTCCTTTTCTTGGAAAAAAAAATAAATAGTCTATTGTGGGCTGGCTGCTCATGTGGATGGGATGGGGGTTCTTGGCCAGAACACCTGTCCTGGAGCACCAGCAGTGACATGGACACACAGACAAATAAAGATGTCCTTAGTTGGCTGATCCATGTGTCTGTGTGCCTGTGGACCTTGCTCCCACCTCCACAATGTGCCACAGATTGTGCAAGATTAAACAAATAGATTTGACCTGGAATATTTCAGAGGAATAATGCTGATATCTCCCTGATTGCCAGCATTATCCTCAGTTTCTTGAATTAGCCTATTAAGTCAATTGCCAGGGTGGGAATTGCTGTGTTGAGCTGTGTGGGGAGTCCCAGAGCGCCTGGGGAGGGGTGGATCACCCACCCATGGAGCACCCGATGGATGCTGCCCTCCCATCCTTCCTGGTGCTCTGCCCACCAGTGCCTGGTGAGTCACAGGAACAGCTGTTTCCAGTGAGGAGATGGTGCTGTAAACGGAGCAAACGGCTCTGAAAGTTTCTGGTATCGAGGAAGGTTGAGGGCTGATTTCATTTTTATGGAAAGGATTTTGAAGAGGGTCCTGATTGGTAATAATCAGCCACTAAAAACTGATGGGTAGGGAAGAGGTGGGTGAAAAAAAGAGAGTAATAATGGTGCAATAATTCCCCATGGATTCAGGAGAAACTCACATTCAGTGTTGCACAGAATTTGTCAGGATTTGCATTGGCTAATGCAGGATTTATAAACAAGAATGGTGCTCACTACAGACAGGTCTAGCAAAAATAAAAGGTTTGGGGCAATGAATGAAGATGTTTACACTGTGAAGCAGAGGGACAGGAGATCTGGGGAGGGTTAGATCATCAGTGGAGATTGATATTATATTCTGGGAGAAGAATTATGTTTTCCTGGGTGTCTTATGGGCAGTCAGTTCACTGGGGTCCCACACCACTCTGCTCACAAGCACACATCCCAGAAGAGAGTCCTGAGCTTTCTCCAACTCAGGCAAAGACTGTTTCAATATTCACTGTCAGTATAAAACACTAATGCTTCTGTTTCCTTTTTCCTTTCTTCTTTTTTAATGAGAAAAGATCTGTCTTGTTTTTCAGACATCTCACTTCCAAAACTTTTTTCCTCAGAGTGATTCAGCCTGCAATTTTAAGAGTTTTTGTTTAATTACATTTTTAAACTTCCCGCCCTTAATTACTCTTTATTTTTTTTATTAACACATAAATATGCTACTATTTGGGGCACAAACAGACAGAGATTACAATTAACAGAATAATTACACTCTTTTTGTCAGTGTAACCTCATGGTACAGAAAGTATTACAAATCCATTTTAAAACATATTAAATGTTCATATTAATGAGGATAATAGAGAACAAGTACCAGCAAACTAAATATTGTTAATGATTTTGCGCTATTAAATTCATTACCATTTCCTTTCATAATAAAGTAGTTACTTGCTAATTAGACCTTTTTTAACTCAACATTATTGAATTCATTACATTGTGTGCAGTTAACCCTTAAAGATCTGCCTGGGTGTACAGATGCAATTAAAAAATAATTCCACCGGCATCTGAAGCCGATATGCTGTTCACAATCCCGCTTGTATTTTTGACAGTAGCTCCATGTACTTTTCTCCTGGTACATTTTCTTGACACATCATGCCCAGCAGCTTCTTAGCTGTCACAGCAGCTCCAGCAACATGCACGATGGAAACATGCTGTATTCATTTCATTTAATAGCGTTTAATGTTAAAACTAAAGTAGAACCCACTTGCTTGGCCAGGGAAAAAATTATCCATCAGCACACTAAATGGTTGACGTCAACGAGCTGCTCTTCTCCGAGTTAAATCTGCTGAGAGTTGGGATGATTTACCTTTTCCTCCTACGGAGACGGATACTCTTGTGCCTATCTGGGTATCTGGTCTTTCTCTGCAGCTCTAGATGGAAATCCCATCCCTGCTAGAGTTTATGTCAAAATTTCTCTTGATTTCAAGGTTACCCCTGAACTCATCTTTCAGCAGCTCCGAGGGTTTGCTCCCCACTTGGGAATGGGTTACATGTTCACCATGCCTGTATCTTATTCTGCGTATCGGATTGCTGGAGAGGGCACTCCTGGGGACTAATCAGAGGGCTGCTTTGCTTCTCCTTCTTCCTCCAGTTCTCACTTACTCAAAGCAGGGAGAGAACAGAGCCTTCATCTCTTAACTTCTTTCTTTTTCACCATGAAGCTTTTTTTTTCTTCTCAAAAACCCCCAAAACACAAACAACACCTCCGCACACCAACCACTTTGAAGTTATAGGTACTTATATAACACAAAGATACTTATTCTGCAAATCCCTGGGATTGGTGGATAGCACTCCATGCCTTGCCTGGTTGTGGCACAGCAATGTGAAAGGAAAGGGGGCAATAATTTCTGAGTGGAAAACCCCATTTTTGGAGCAACTGTGCTGTGGCAGCAGTGGCTGCCGCAGCACCGGCCACACTGGCAGCCAGGCGTGCGCCGCTCAGGTTGTGTGCCGTAAGCAGCCCCACCAAGGAATCATTTTACTTGGGTAGGAGAGGCTTCCTGACACTTATTGCTGCTGTACCTGATGGCTGGAAGCTGGGCTGATGGATACCCTGCAATCCAATAGACAACAGATTAGATATGCAGGTCCTGTTCGGCTCTGGAGAAACGCTGTGCCGTTCCTCGGCTCCGGCCGCCCTCCTCCTATCAACGCAGAGCCGTGTCTCAGTGTGGGTGAGATATGGGGGTGCAGCTCTGGACCCACCAGTGGGGCCCCTGCTCCTTCTCCTGGCTCAGGCACCGCAGCTGCACCGCAATATATAACAACAATAACACCACCTATTTGTAACCTCTGTTTTATTTAAAACCAGGTCCCGTTCACCTGTAAACAGCGAGGGTATAAATGTGCCTCACCGATCATGTTGGACTATTGTATTATACAGTCTATTGAGTGTTTTTGGCAGGCACGAGCCCCTGTGCTACTGTGTCCTTATTTTATTATTGTTTTGAGGGTAGAGCTGTGTGATTATCCATTCTTGCTTCAGGCATAGCAAGCCATCTGGAATGCTTATTAAACCCACAGGCAGATCAGAAGGATATAACTCTGATGATGTACATGTACATGGGCTGTACTACATCATCAGAGCATTGCTCCTCTGATGATGTAGTACACATTAGTGGGCCTAGATAATGGATTAGAACTAGCAGAGTGAAAGTTAGACTTTTTGAAGGATGGATATGGTGAGGGTTTTCTTCTCCCTCTGGGTAACTGCTGGCATAAGATGTGGAAAGGAAAATTTAAAAGTGAGCCAAGGAGGCTTCAAAACTTGTAAGTACTTAGCTTGTCAATGGGGAGGGACAAGTGGTGATCAAGAGGCTTAAGGAGACAGCTTTGAAACCCTGAATCATTGCAAAGAGGTCATATGTACTCATCTGCTCCAGTGAAAAGGGACATGGAATGTGTCCAGAAATAGTGCTGCTTCTCCAATCCTCCTTTGGCTGGTCATCAGGGAGTGGGTTTTTGGTAGGACTTTGGCTTTTCATCATACTTCAGTCCCACATCAAAAACCCAACACCCTGTGTTATGACACATAGAACTAGTTTTTCAGCAGTTTCCAAATTTATGCTCATCACATATTTGCAAGTACTATTTAGAAATAAGCTTTTCAAATGAACGGGGGATCTGATCAGCTTTCAAACTAGCCATGTGTCTTCTTTTCTGAGTATGAAAAGAAAATCAACATCAGTAAAAAAGAAAAACAATCTGGGCACTACGTACGGGCTGTAGGTGAAGGAAGGAATAACTATTTGCATCTCTGTGGAGTTCTAAATACAATTTCTATTTCTCTTTGTTCATAACCCTTTTTGCAATGCTTTTCCGAGGTAGCTGATATTTGTCTAATCATGGAAAGGTGTTTCGTGTCTAAACAAAACCTTTTCCTGTGAAAGCTGGAAAGGTTCATAAAAGTTAGGTCATTCAGTCGGGAAACTGAATGTGTGCTATGCAATTTAGATAACAAATTGCACACTTTAAATATCAAACTGTAAATATCAAGTACTCAAAAGAATATTGACATTTTTGAGCAATTCCAAGGAGTAACAGAACTTTCAAAGAGGAGCCGTACGTAGTGAGCAGATGCTCTGAAAATCAAAGCTGCAAAGTAAGGCAAATGCCTGTTTTAACAATGGCAAATAGCAAGTAGGGAAAGGTATGGGTCACATTTTATTAATGCTTAGTGTGTCTCAGGTTTGTCAACACCCTCACTGTGGGCTGTTGTGTACACCTGTGTGGCTGAGGGGAAGGTGCAGCCTGAGCAGGGAAATGCACGTTTGCTAAAGCAGCAGGTAATTATTTTGGGTGCAGAACAGCAGCGCTGTTGCAGCACTTGAGTAACTGCTTTGCCAGAATCTTTGTTTTAGGGGGACTGTGTGTCTTTCCAGTTTGATGGTGACCAGGTTATCCTGGAGGTGTAAAGGAGAGTTAATAAAAATTCCCAGTTGGAAGACTGGAGTTCATAATTTACATGACTGTAAACTGATAGCTTCCCTTTTGACAGATTTTGAGGTTTTTCTTGGTGAAAGACCATAGTGAACCCCAGCTGTGACCATTATGTGCTCCTCTTTACCTGGGCTTCACAGCCAGTAAGAGAGTGTGCTGTCTCTCATTCTTAGCAAGTATCTGGAGAAGTTTCTGTTTCGTTCCTGTGCAGAATAGAAAGAAACTTGGAAAACTCTTCCCTCGCACTGCAAATCAGATGGCTCCTTTTTGGATAGTCCATGCTAGCACAGCTCCTAGGTAGCAATTTTGGCAGGAGGGGGTTGTGTGGGTGTCTGTGTGTGCATGTTGATTTCCAGATTTGCAGCCCTCTTAGTGAAGCATCCAGTTTTTGCCCTCTTTCAAGCCTTCCTTCTGTTCTTTCCCTGGGTGCTTTACCGTGTTTGCACTCCCAGGAACACCTTTCTTCTCTCCCACATGATTATCCCTCCATCCTCTGGAGTCTGCTCCCTTGCAGCCCCACTGCTGGGCTGTTGCCTTCCCCCAGCAAAGCTGCCCATGTCCCCCACTCACCTTCCTGTGCCAGTTTGCTGCTTTCCCTGCTACCACTTCGTCCCCAGCTCCCGTTCGCTGGGGAAGGAGATGACAAACTGTCACTTTCTCAAACACCCTCCACCAACTACTCTTAAAGAGGCAGTGGGATAAATGAAATGCAGCATTCGAAAGGCTCAACTCCTCCAGAAAATATTCCACCCACAAGTGGGGAGCTTCAGAATCCATTCCTAGCAGTTAATGCTCCATCCTAAATGACACAGCTTTTCAGTAGTGACATGTGCATTGATCTGCATTACAAAAATAAGAGAAATAGCACTTCTTTTCAGCAGCAGATAATTACCAGCATACATCAGGTTCCCTCCTGCTGATACCCACAGGGTGGAGGGGATGGGAGTGGGCATTAGGTGGAGGGGACGTGGCCAGCTTGCACGTTCAGCCAGATAAATAATATTGATTGGGACTTGTGTGGAGCCTCAGCAACACCCCTTCTTGCTGGTTTGATTAGCCACAGGGGTATATTCGCTCCACTTAGAGGATTTCACCCCAATCATGTCTGCCATGCAAAGGTGCTAGTTAGGCTACATGCAGAAGCAAGCCGAGAGCTGAGAGGTTCTTCAGCCCTAAGCAGGAAAGACCAGAGCCAGGTGACTGTGGCCCTGGTGGAAGAGCTGGATGAGCTATGGGACAGAAACGTGTGAGAAACCCTCTCACCCTCCATCCCTAGGGTGCAGGCACCCTGGCATAAGTGCAGAATTCCCCTCTGTCCCTTCCCTGCCACCTCTTAGGAGGCTTAAGAGGGAGGGAAGAAATTCCCAATGGCCAGCTGCTGATTTTTGTAGTCTATGTGATGAAATGACATGCAGCACTGGGGCAAGAGTCTGCCTGATGCATCTGAAAGGTCCCCCTCTCTGGGGTTTGGCTCTGTGTCCCCGATAAGCAGCCACCACCCTGTGCAGGTGAATTCAGCTTTGCGGGAACTTCTGAGCTCCTCTGCAATGAGCCCCCTCAGGCAAGAGACACTTCAAAGATTTGTGAGGGAAGGGGTGCCACTCACCAGCCACCAGACACCCACACTGCCCTCCAGCAGGACAAGGGCCTTTGCTGGGCTCACCTCTCTTTGGGGCAGATGTCTAAAAAATCACTGCTGTCATTTTTCTGGCTGAACCATCAGTACACAAAACCACCTTCATTTTCACAGGAGTGCTGGAAAAGCTGCAGCTCTCAGGGAAAGGGGCTGCTGCTGCCTGAGTGGGACTTTCCCATTTCTCACTTCATAGTCTGTTGTTCTTTAGAGGCAAATAAAGCCCATTGGCAAGGGGACTGAAAGTGCTCTGTGGGTCTAAGCACGCTCCAGTGTGTTAGCTCGGCTGAATTTCCTCTCATCAGTGAATGCAATCTGCCGTGAGAAAGTTTTACTGTCTCCGAGTCCTTATGAAAACATTCTTAGATAATTGAGACATTCCCAAACAATTAAGATAACCAGATGTGTCTGTTATTTGTAATTACCTGAACATGAATTCTTTCTTCAAGAACAGTTCAATTTTTTTGTGCTTTTTGAATTACTCTAGATAATGGATAGGAAGATTAACTCCTCTGAAAAGTAATCTGTGGTTTGTACCTAGTATGTCTCATTCTGATGCAAAATCACCTCCTCCCAGAATTAAGTACTGGGACTGAAACAATATGTGAAATGAACTTTCCAGTTCTGCTGCAGTCGTGATCCACAGCCCGCAGTGCCCTTTCAGGTGACACCATGGGGTGAACTCAGAGGCTTAAAGTCTATGAACAACCCATGAAGAAGATGCTAAAATGATTTCTTCAAGCAGGGAAAATTGCTGAAGGCTCGAAAATGGTTTCACAAACCACTTCGTTAAGTAGCACAGTTTGAATAAAAAGGCTTTTGCACATGCTGCATTTGCACCTAGAGCTTCTGCAGCGTTGTCATTTTACAAAGTGCCCGGCTTTCGCTGCATTGCAGCACACGAGCAGGAGGAGGTCAAGGCACCCTGACAAATTCACAGGGTAGGAAAGACACCTCTGCGTTTGGTCACTCCTTCTCCTAGTGCCTCAGTATCAAGTGGGACAGCCCAGGCCTCAGAATTGTTATTTTCAGGGCAGTAGTCGTGACTTCTTGTTGCAAAATGTGTCTTTGATGTCTTCCCACTTCCCCACTTCATCAAACAGGGCTCGAATCAGAACTGGCCGTTCACACCCAGCTCTGGGGTGTGCATTTGACCATCCCTTTTCTCAGGGGCCTCTCTCCCAGTGGCTCAGTCCTGATGGGCTTCCCTCCTGCTGTGCCTGCAGGCCCTGCTGCAGACAAGTTTTTCATCTCCACTCCCACGCATTACAAGCTTTTTGTGGGCAGCTCCCTAAATCCAGCTCCCTCAAGAACTGTGTGTCAGGGTCCTTTCTGCACCAAGGGCTGTAGCTCGCTGCCCTGTGCTGGTTGTTCCTGATTTGGGGTCATTACCCCTCTCAGTCCTCCACTGAGGTTTGCACTGCTGACTCCCTCCAAATCCCTGCTTCTGATCCTTGTCCTGGCATTGTCTCTGGGGAGGGACAGGCAAAGGGGAGCACTGCTGCAGCTCAGAGCATTTAGGCTGCTCAATCACAGAGATTATCCTCATCTTTGGTACATATCTTACTGGTCATACCATACCTGGGCACTGGGAATAGGAAGGGGGGGAGTGTCCAAATCCCATAGTCCTTGTCTACTTTTCCTCTTCTGTTTACTCCACTTTTACTCTGTGAGCCAACAGCCTCATCTTTGTCTTCTCCCTTGACAACTTCCTCCTATTCTGTATGTTTACCTGAGCTTATTATTAATAATGGCAAGACCAGTGGTAATGATGTCACCTCCAGCTATTGCAAGAAAAGTTTATTTTTCAGGAAAAAAAAAGAAGAAAAGTAATTCTTGCATGAGTACTTCATGACTGGTGAGTTCAGAATAGAATTTTTTTCTTGAAGCTCATTCAAACCTTCCCTCTTTCTCTTGACAGTTTTGCCCTGGGCACTGTTATCTTTGTTGTCCCAAAGGAATATCCTTGAGTGTGTTAGTCATGTACATACCAACTGAGACTTCTGTCACCACTTTCCAGCCTGCTGAGGACCTAAAGTTCACAATATTATCTGGGTGCTGAAAATAAATGGGACTTAGAGATGGTTTGGAAGACTAGTTAGAAATGGTTTTTTTCAGCCCTGCTGACTTGTTCAGTTTACTCAGTATGAGGTGAGTTCCATCCTCTCTGCTGCCCACACTGAGATATGGCACCTTTGCCCAGGTA
The DNA here is from genome assembly GCA_035041135.1 of Platyrinchus mystaceus. Taxonomy (NCBI): domain Eukaryota; kingdom Metazoa; phylum Chordata; class Aves; order Passeriformes; family Tyrannidae; genus Platyrinchus; species Platyrinchus mystaceus. Next base: position 2,872,270 of record JAWWLV010000121.1, read on the forward strand.
TGAGGAGTACATGGTGGAATAAATACCTGGTTGTTAAATTGCCACCTTCAAAAGTGGAAGGCATCATTTAGTTAGTACTTGGAATTCCATGATGTTTTCAGGAAGGTCTGAGCATTTTTCATCCCTGGTAAAGCAGGATTTCTGGAGCACAGAGGCAGTTTATCACTGATTTCTTCACCAGGTTCCTTCAGGACTGAGTCTCCTCAATCAGACCACTGCTTTTTATTATTTTATATTTCATACAGTACTTGTTTCTGTGTGGCAAAAAAGGAACATGCACCTTTCTTTTGTGTGGTCATTTCGTGTTAGTCTGTAGCTCCACATGGCAATCTTGTGGCAAATCACGTGGCAAACTGGTGGGAAGAAGGTGACTCAGGTGAAGCAAACCACATGCTGAAGTTTGCCTTCGGGTGAACTAAGGCTTTAGAAAGACTGGCTTGGGATTTCAGGAGTGGCTTGAAGGCCTATAATGAAGCAGAGAGTTACACAAAAGGATTTAATTTTAATAGCATTGTGTGTGAGAGAGAGAAGGTTGAAGTCCAGTCACACAGAACTAAATATAAGGAAAGGGAAGCAGAGGGAGAAGAGAACTGAGCTAAGTCAAAAAGACTGCAAAGAATTATAATAAAAAAGACAAGACAAAAGCATGAGGCATGAAGCGGGCTGGGAGGAAAGTGTTTGTTCAGTTTGAATGTATCTGGTACTGGGATGAGGTGAGAAGGGTAGGGAAAGGAAATAGAGCCTAAAACTATTCCTCTAACTACTGAAAAGTGGCTATTCATCCCTTTTCTTGAAGGTTTCATTAAAATGTGTGAATGTCCTTTTTTCCAAAGAGTTTCTAAGTGTCTTTTTGTACTAACAGTACAGCAGACAACATGGTCCTATGGTGAGCAACGTAGAAGGTGTGGCTGCAGGTGCCTAGGAAAACAAATCCATGGAATATATCTCTTTGTCAACATCTAAATCTTTTGTCAGGTGCAAGTTGGTCTCTTCTGAAGGAGCACTTGGGAAATCTGGCAAGGCCATGAAGGCTTGGAACTTCCCATTGCCAGGTCTCTGTTCCTCCAGACTGCTCAGCTCCTGCTCTGTCTCTGCCCAACAGTCCCCACAGATATAAAAGAGCAGTTTACATCCCCTGCCTCATAAATGAGCTGTGCAATTCATTGGCTGTTATTTTCCAACATGTGGAGGGACAAGGAGGAGAACCAAGACAGGGCTAAGCCAAGGATGGCCAAGGATAGCGCTGGCCTTGGGGGGTACCACTGAGACCCCCCTGCACCAGCAGGGCCTGTTTACCCAGCCTGCCCTCATCACAAATCTTGTATTTCCAAATGAATATTTTAACGGAAGGGAATTGTGTAGATTGTTAGTGTAGCTTATTAGGTTTTAAAAATTCATGTTTCTAAATTCCCAGTATTATTTTCCCCTTGCTTTAAAGAAAAAAAAAAAGAAAAAGAAAAAAAAAAAAAAAGGAAAAGCGGGGAGGGAGGAATCTCTTTACAATAAGAGTTTAATTGTCTGTTTCATCTGGAAAGCCCTCTGAATTGAAACTCCCTTCTCCACAGTGCTACCTGAGCACTTCACAATTTTATTCTCTTGAAGTGCCTATTTTACCATTTGTCTCACTTTCAAGCTTTTAGCTAGAACTGGACATTTGTGGCCAGACAAAGGAATTTAAACTAAGTAGCGTGTTATGGACGACTTCAGGTGACTCTGCTTGGATTATATCACTCTGACACTACAGCAGCTAAAGCAAAGGGCATTAACACGAGTCTATTGAATGTAGACCTGCAACTGAGATGAGAGAATTTCACTGCATTTCCCATTGCGTCTTTCTAATGACCTTACCCCTGTGTTTGGGAGATGCCTGAACTAAGAGAACTATTTTATCTCTTTTTTGGTTTTTTTTTTTAAGCTCCTAGAGAAAGATGTTTATGTATCAGGAAACGATACGTTTAACCTGGAGTGTCTCAGGATATAGGAATTTGGTCTTCTGTCTCATTTCATTACCAGCTTGGAGCTTAAGTTTGAAAATGGAGTAGACAGTGATATTTCTGGTATGGCAGATGGGGCTGCCTTGTAATATGTGGTAAGGACAGACACCTGAATCTGGCAGGTTTTGCAATAGGGGACAATAATGAATATGAGTGGTAAATCAGTTCAATGACAGCTAATTCCTCACCAAAACACTCAACTGGGCTGCAGGTGCTGTAGGAATGTGAAGCAGTAGCTGCCCCAGAAGCACCCTGTTGTGCTGGCAGACAGGAGTACCAGCACTTGGAGGGAATCTGGGACATAAAACCCCTCTGCTGTTACTGTCAGTACTCAGGTACATTGCTGGAATGCCCCTTCCAGTGCTGCTTAGAACCAGTCCAGAAGGCATAAAATATGCTAAGCAGCTGTTAAAGGGGAAAAAAATAACATGTGGCAGAGAAAATATGAAGGATATGCATAAAAATATATAGAAGGCACTTCTGATGGGAATGTGAAATATGCCATTTTTCCGTTTGCGGTGCTGCCGAGCGCTGTGGCTGTGCTGGTGGCAGGGCTGCTTTTAGTAGGGTTGTTTTCCTATTAAGGGCAAACAAGATGAGGGTAAAATTTTAAGTTGAGGAATTTTCTGCCGCTGGAAGGCAAATTACTACACGCACTACTACAAAAGAGCAGGGGTAAACAATACAATATGCCGGGAATTGCAGATGCGTGTGCAGGAACGCCGTGAATACATTAACTGCCCGTGTTGTCAAGGCAAGTGACAGCGGCTGAGTGAAATCCAGAAAGGGGCTCCTGTCAGCGCAGCCCTCGCCCGGGCAAAGGCACATCGCTCCTAATAACAAAGTCTATTCCGTTTACATCTGACACGGGGAGCCAGAGCCTCTTGTTTGGGGGAGTTTTATTTATTTTGACCCAGGGAAGTCCGCTGAGCTGCTCCGTCAGGCTCCAGCCTCCTGCCACGGCAGTGAGATAAACTCATCCCCACTGCTTCAGCAGGAGGACTGAATTTTCTGCACCCCTCTTTCCTTTCAGCATGTTTTTTCCCTCCTGCTGGACTTTACTGTAGGAAGGACAAAAAGAAAAGCACAGGAGTAAATAGAGAAAGCACTTCTTGGATGCTCCAACCATTTGTGAAGTTATTCCATGAGGGGCAGCGAACCATGGAAGTCTGTAGTATTTTTTTGCCTACAATCTGCACCAATCTGTGCAGAAAAGGGACTGCACAGCCCCAAGTTTCTCTTTCCTTCTGCTTTCTTTCTTTCCTTCTCTTTTCCTTTTCCCCAGGAAAACCCTTCAAAGGCCAAATCAGTAGATTTAGTCCATGTCCCAGTTTGATTAAGGTTGGTCTGTATGTGACTTACCCTAAGCATATCCAAGGCAGGAAGGTAAACATCCCATTGTGCTGGATTTGATGAAAGAAAATCCTGGAAAACGTTGGGCTTTTCTAAGAAAACTGCCAGAGGCAGATTATTAGGTCTGAATTAAAATGCAGACGAGATTCATTAAATTGTTGACCCTGCCCCCTCCAAAAAAAAAGTCAGGTTGCCATCTTAAATTGACAGCATTAGAGACAAATTATGTGCACTGATTAATAAGTGTGGGCTAAATTACGGCTCGGAGAGCGGGCGGAGCGCTGTGGGAGCGGGGGCGAGGGAAGGAGCGGAGGAGGCAAGAGCCATCCTGCCTCTGTGGGCACAGAGCAGTGCCAAGGGGTGGGGGGCCTGTGGCACCAGAGGTGCAGAAGGGCACAAAGGAGCAGGAGGAAGGAGCTGAGCCTCCTCCAAGGAACCTGTTCCCACTGGGATGGAGACTCGGCACCCTGGTGCCAACGTGCTCCCCTGGGACATCAGCGTCGGGGATGTGTACTGAGCTCAGGGACTGTGCTGCCCCTTTTCTTTGAGGTAGAGGGAACTTTTCATTAAAAAAAAGGGGAAAAAACCCATCCAAACCTTGAAAGAGTTGGATTTAAGAAGTTAAATAAGAAAGGTAGGGTAAATTAGAGACTTGAGAACCTAATTTCCATCACATTGGTGGGAAAAATACTGACCATTTCACCATCTCAGACTAAAAAAAAGGGGGGAAAAAGCAGGCATAATAATATGTATATTACTCACAAGACATAATTCTCTGAGAACACTACGACCGGTATATAAATAGCAGAATGAATGTTATTAACATGTTAATTTTACTAACCCTTTAACCTATTGATTAGCCAAACAGAAGGAAACAGCATCTTTTCATGCTTCGCCCCCCCCTTGCCTTTCATGTAATTGGATTCAAATTCACATCTGTAGCTACTAAACCCATGTTTTCAACCTTTCTTCTCCACCTCCCCACCCCCAACTGTTTAACCTCCCTTCCCCAGCGCTGGCATAAATGTGAGCCTTTATTTGTGAATATTCCGATAAGCACTTTGCCTCCAACTATATTGTTCAAGTACCAGCATCATTGTTACAGCTGTAATTGTTACTATCAAGACACAGTTCTTTGTAATTAGAAAGTCAAGATGGTATTCAGCAGTATGGCAGCACAGATTCTCATTTGTTAGGCTATTAGAAAAAAAATGTTTACAGAGAAAACAGTGTCATTGTTTAGTGCTCTTAATTGACCATCTGCCTGGTAAAGAAATGTCCAAAGAAGGATAAATAAGACTATAGTGCACTTATTTATTTATTTTCTTTGTGCAATGAGTAAATTAGGAAAAGCAACAGCAGATCCAAACTAGACAAGACATTGCTAAATCAGGCTGCAAGTGAAATCATGTCATGAATACATTAACTTTTATTTCTCTCAGTGTCAAGACTCATGTCTGCATCTTCCTCAAAGTTTGTTGGGAAGAAAAAGGAGGCCAGATCTTGGTGGGCACTGTGGAGTTGACAGCATTCATCTTTTAACAAAGTCAAGCATATGCTGCTTTGAGTGCAGCATCTTTGCATGCTCAATGACGTGTTTAATGTCACCTTTCCCACTGTAAATCATCCCTGAGTAAATCCACAAGGGAGAGTGGTACTAGGAATTAAGCAGGAGAGAAATAAAATTCATGACCATGTGGTTCTATCTCAGGGAATTTGGTACGTATTGACAAGAGAGATTCACACCTGACGGGGCCGAGAGCTAATTTGTAGTAGGGCTGTTTATCTTCTGCCTGAAAGGAATACTTTTTCATATTTAATGTGCATTTTCCTCATCTCCATGTGTGTATGTGTTTGTGATTTAACATGGCTAAGGGTGCATCTGGTTCTGCTGCTTGGCAAAAATGTAGTTTCAAATTTTGGGCTAATTCGAAATTCCGTGTTTTCCCTACGAAAAAGTAAGGGAGGGGCAGTTTGGTCTTCAGAAACCAGGTTTGATGTTTTCATTGCACAAGTCACTGTCTTAGGTAGGGAGTATTTGATCTGTTCTTTCAGCATTTGTTTACAGTTTTGAAATGAGAAATGAAAAAAAAAACCCAGGAGTATTACCATACTAAACCAATATGGTAAGTGACCAAACTGATCTTTTGTACTATTTGTCTTCCAACATTCCAGGTGGAAATAATCCAGTACACTTATATGTTGATTTATTACAGTGTGGTGGAAAAAAAACCCTAAAAACAAGCCATAGAGAGAAGCAATAGGAAAAAAAAAAAAAAGCAGGGAAAAGAGAAATTAACTAAAAAAGTAAGGATTACATTTAAAAATAACTTCTCAAAATATCACCTTCCAGGTTTGAAAGGCACCAAGACACCTGCAAGAGAATCCCCAGTTCTGCCTCCTCCATGATGAGGTTCATACAGAGATGTCACCTCAGATGGTGACAGTGGGGCAGCAACCAGTGCCCTCACAGCCCTGTCAATGTGTGTGACAACGGTCACGAAGCAGGTAGGTAAAATTTCCCGTGCTTAAAAAGCTGACAGTGTTTTAGCCATCAGTTCTTCAATGTGAATTTTCTTTCCATAAAACCTCTCCTTTGATGCCTTCACCTGATGCCTCAGTGTATCATCCCTTGTCCATCTGTTCCCTACTGAAACCTTCCTTTTTTTTTTTTTATTTCCCCCCATTGCTGTGCTAAATACTGACCCTAATAATTTTTGTTCCTTTTTCTTCCCTGATATTTACTCTTTGGCACTTTTTTTAGTTTTGAGGGAGTATCTCAAAATCTTGGTTTCCTGTCTGATGGCTTTTGAGAAGGGGTGATAGCTAAAGGAACCTAGATCATTTTTCTTAAAAAAAAAAACAACAATAGGTTTGCCTCTAAATTTAGAATTTTCTTTTTCTCCCATTTCTGGAGATCTTTCATTAGTGCCAAGTGCATTTTTTCCGAAAGCAACAACCCACCTTTTTTAATATTTTTTTTTTTTAGTTTTGCCTTCCAGTAGGGAATATGCTGAATATAATAACTTCCACCAACAGGTACAGGAAGGTGAGAAGTGCACAGGGCTTCCAGGGTGCTGCACCATTTCCCTGTCCAAGAGACACACAAATTTGTGAGGGCCAAGGTCTTTCTTTGATATCTTCTGAACTGGAACATACAGAAGTAGACACCCCACCCTACCAAGATGGAAAAGCCTGCTCAGATATCAGGCTGCTCGAGCATAGTGGTGTCCCCATCCACAGTGCCTGTTTCCTCAGTGCTGTATTGATTTGCTAAATGTTTAATAATGACTTCTGGCAGGTGCCTTTACAAACTGCACCTGTACCTGTTTCCCCAGCACTAGGGGTGTGTGCTGGCACCTCACCTGGGCGTAGAGCCCGTGCCTGCACTTCACCTGCGTGTGCTTCGGAGCACTGAGCAGCAGCAGCGGCTCAGAAGGATGTGATTGACACCAGGAGCTGTAAGCTCATGCATGTCTAGCTACTTGTTCAATTTGTTTAGTCCAGTGGTCTCCTTTATTAGGAGCCTTAGGGTTTTTCTTTTGATTTGGCAGGGTGATTATAATGAGAGCTCCTTAGTGCTACTCCACCAGGGTATCTGCCCACTTGCTCTCAGCCTCTGCTGTATAGCTTGTGATTAATGTAAAACAGTCAGATGCCCTTCAGATCAGTCGAATTTGGGGATTCTATTACAAACATGAAAAGCGTGCTGACCGCACAAAGCCCTTGGTGGTACCAATTAAAGACAGCGTCATTCACTTGGCACTTCTCATGCCGCTGCTCTCCTTGCTTTTTTTTTTTTCCTTTTCCTTTTCACAGCAAACCTTCCATGGCAGTGGTGGCCCCTCTGCCACCACGCACCTGTGCCACGTTCCGGCCCCAAGGCGCGGCTTCCTCAGCTAGCGGGGAAACACCTCGCTTTCCCCTCCTGCTGCCCAATTTCTGCGCCCCTCAGCCAGTCCTCCATCTGGCCAGACGTGAGCGATGGGATCTGAGTACAATATCTCCTCATGTCATCATGCAGGGATGGGAAGTGCTGCCTGGACTGCCCCCAGCAGAAAGCCCTGTGGTGTCCCTTCCCCGCTGGTGCAGAGGCTCCCGGCTGCCAGCGCAGATCATTTGACAAATTTCACGGTAAGACCCCAGCTTATCATCATTATCTTTTTATTCCAGTCAGAATTCCAAGTATTCCTTGAATGTCACAAGTGAAGAGCTGGATTACACACAAAGTGTCCAGTGTTAAATCCTATTTACATGCAGAAGTTGTGCCAGCTTACCCTGAGGTTAAATCAGTGCAAACCCCTTCTGTGAGGACTCTTCTCAACTAATGAGAATGACCTCCTATAATTTCTTTAATTAAAGAACAACAACCACCTAAATCAAGATAAAACATGCTTCATATTAAATAAGGTTGGCCAAGCAAATGGGTTTGCCTTGCTTGAAGTGCTGACTCCACTTTTTGCACAGACTGAATTATCCAAGTGCTTTGGACAGAGCAAATCTCAGCTCTGCTTTCTGGCTTTCTGCAGCAGGGAGGGAGGGAGTGTCACACCTGCCCCCACCAAAGGCAGCAGAGGATTTGCCTCTACCTGTGAGGTGGCCAAGGTCCCTGTCCAACACACACATTTTGTGTTAAATCCCATGCACCTCATTTGATATTCCACAAATCCTTCCCAAGTGTCTGGATCAAAGTGTTATTTTTCATGAAAGTTACTCCCCCCCACCAGCGCTCCGTGTTTGTCAGAAAGGAATAAAACTGCAACATATAAAAGGAGAGAGACAAATCCTTTATTTCTGAAATTTTATCTTTCAGAATCAGGTTGGTTGGTTTGTTTGTTTTGCATAAAGCTCTTAATAAATCTAAGATCTTGTAACTTTGATCTATTCACCCTCTGCCTACAACATAGACTCCAATTGCACCTCTTACTTAATGGATTAATAGGAATTGAGGAACCCTCATGGGTTTATTTAAAAACCCCAAACAATACTGGTTTCTTATTTCTCTGATTATTTCTTAAAAATAAAAAAAGGACTTTTAAAAGCTACTAAGATGACACTTTCAGTTGTGAAGGCATTTTGCTATTTTCACTATTTCACTCCTTCCTTTCACTGCTGATTCAGGGAACTGCTGAGCACAGAAGTGGTGTTGTTTCCATTCCAACAGCAACAATCTCATCTCAAATCTTGTGATCATTGTTTATCTCAAGGTAGCCCTTCTAATCCAGCTGTTTTCTAACTCTGTCCTGAGAGCTGATTATTCAGTGACTTTTCACAGACCTAAACCCTTCACTTGCTCAAATCACCTGCTTATGTAGGGATTGTGCCACTCTTCCCATCAGTGCTCAGACCCTCCTGGAAGGGGCAAAGCCAACCAGAAAAGTTGCCCTGTGAGACTTTGGGACATCAGTGGTGTTCACAGATCTTGCTGCAACCGGAACCTTATGAAAAAAAATCACCACAATTTATTCCAGCAGAAAATGCGCTGGAATCACTGGAATGTGATTTCTTCTCAATCAATATTATGGAGCTCCCACTGATCTTTTAATAATGTTTTATTCATGGATGAAAAGACACTGGTGTCCCAATACATATCCATTCATGTTTAGACCTGTAAATGAACCCCAAAATAATGGCAATATTTGGTTGCCTGCTACTTTTATACACTCCACTTACCTGTATATAAATTAAATTGCATTTAATCCCGTTAAGCATTAAAACGTAAGCAAACAAACTGACTAACAAAATACAGTGGGGTGGCAGAAAAAGAAAATAAACTGAGGAAATAATTGGTTCTAAGGAAGTTAATGAAAGTTTGTAGCATGCTTTTTATATGAGTAGAGTTCAGAAGAGATTATTTTTTTGAAGTGTTACTCACAAATCTCCCGTATCCACAATAGATCTTTTGTTAACTGTACCTGCACACTTATTGTGTATGACAGTCTAATAAAATGAAGTCATTTTAATAAACATTGTATCAGAATATCCTATCTGCTATGTGGCACTGCGAATTTCCACTACTGAAGGAAACATTTAACATTCTCACCATTTTAATACTTTTAATAAATATTTGCAATTCCTCTGATAATGCATAATGGTAGAAAAATGCATTGCCTCCAAAATTTATGTGGCTGCTGGCAGGTGGCCATTTTCCAATTTTCTGTCTCGCTAATATACATTTATTATGTATTTCTAAGGGCTTTTTTTTCCTGCTTTTGGCTTGCCATAAAATTACTATTTCTTTTACAAGAGGAAGCGCTTGTGACAGAGAAATTTCTATCCAACCTAAACCTGACAAACGGACATCTGCTGGCCAAAGTGGAGAGGAAAAACATTTGCCCATTGTAGCTCTCAGTTTGATCCCTTCCCATCAGCTGAAGCCACAATGTGTTTGGATCAGAGACTCGTATTCTGAACTGATAACGAGAATCAGTTCTCGCTTAGTAATATTTTCTGAAGTGTGACATTGCATTGCATCATGTTATGCATGACATGACACGAAATAACAGAACATTACATGATGGGTTATGACATAGGGGGAAGTAAGATGCAAGTTAATATTAGGCATTACATTTTATTTTTTTTCTAAATTGTTGGTTCAGAGCGCATGATGAGCTGTGAGTGGTCTCTGCTACGCTGGCTTTATACAACAGCCATCGATAGAGTACCTGAGCATCACCAGCAGATAATTAAGCCTCTATTGATAGCTGAAATCCTTGAATCTCTCAATGAGCACATATCGTTCTCTGTATTTAAGTAGCAGCATTCATTTGAAGAGCAAGGGAGCAGTGACTAAGTATGAAGCCTAAACAGGCAGTAAGAAGTGGTAACACTACAAACATGATACATTATCCTCGAAATGGAAGGAAGCTGATTTTGTGAAACTCTTTATGGCATTCACAACAAAGCAGGGGATATCCTGTGTCACAGAGCATGTGCTTCTTGAAGATCCTTTCTGGTAGCAAATGATGCTCAGAGAGTGTGATTTGTTATCAGGGAGCTATTTACGATGGCCAAGATAGAAGGGCACTGAATAAATATCTATAGCTCTCAGAAAGTGAGACATGATGGTGCAATAGATGGAAAGAAATATCTCAAATAAGCAGAGGAACAGAACCTCCCTACCAAAGGTGACTGCAAATGCAATAGCTTTTTCTCTTGTTTTATTTTTTCAAAGCTGTGAAGCAACAGGATAATCCAAATTAATAATATACTGTATGTTATGTTTTACAATAATATACTTTGATTAAACTAATTCCTGGAATGATAAATGCCAAGGAGACAGACTGCCCTGTGTCTGTGCTCACAACAACAGAGGTAGATTTGCCTCATCAGATACTGTTAAATATGCTCAAAAAAAAAAAAAAAAAGAATTCTTGGCCATAAAGAAGGAAGTAGCAAAAATATGGTTCACTTTGACACCTTCCACACACTTCCTAAAATCAGGGAGCATGGAGGATCAGTGCATTGTCAGCACCTCAAAGAAGGCACTGATGAGAGGGTCTTTCTCTGACCTAAAAAGGGACAAAATCCCAGTTAACTGAGCAACAAGACTGGTTGATGTGCAAGAGGTTCAATCTCTAATTTGCTGGGGAATTATGGGCAAGTTGCTTCATTATCTGCATTTTTGGTTTTCCCTTTACTTGACCTATCTTGGCCCCAGCTCAGGAAAGAATCACTATTTGGAAAAGTGCTTACTGGACCTAGTGGAATGTTTCTGTTTTCCTGAACCAGTCCTGGAGATCCTGCAGAATGGGATATGGAGAAGGCAAAGGCACATTTTTCACTGATAATCCTGCCAGGACTAAAATTGTAGTTTGGAAGTGATCAGGTAGAAATTTTCTGTTGAAAATTAATGTGTCTTATTCTTTTTCAAGAAAAGCACCCATTTATCTATTTTGAAACTAATTCAACTGAATTGGGTGCAAACTTCTCAAATTCTCACCAGAATTTCTCAGATGTCTGAAAAATTATGGCAACCGTCAATATCTGCCAAAAATATAATGAACTTTTATTAAATACTAGTTTATCATTATTAAAACAAAGATATAAATTTATAAATTTATTTTATAGATAGTAAACAATTGGTAAAATGTATTAATAAATACTCTGTACATATATCTATCAATAAATAGGTTGTACAATATTAACTGTTAATAATTAATAATTAAATAATAATTAACTAATAGTCATAGTAATTTGTTAGCTATTAATAAATATTATGACTATTTTATGCAAATGTGTATTAACACTTTCTACCAATTATTTACTATCTATGAAATGAAAGTATGGACCAATATTTCTATAGATTACTTATTATAGGGTGATTTTTTATAGGGATTATCCATTATAGAATATTACATAATACAATCTCCTCTCTGTTTATTACATAATACAAATAGTATTGTATAGAAATATATAGTAAGTATTAGGGATTCAAGAGAAAAAAAGGCATGATTTTTCTTGGAAAGGATAATATTCAAATATTGGGGTGAACAGATGAAGGGTCCTTCTAACCCTCCTCCTGCCACTTAAACTCCTGCAAAGTGTGGACTTTCTACATACTTTTTTTTTTTGTCTAATTGATTTCCTCCTGAATTTATAGCTATGCTGCCTTTTCAGAACTGCTTTGCAGTCTTGCTCCCATGTAATATTTAGTTGTGATTAATCCACCTCACACTAGAGAACTCTCTGTGCTTTGTTTGCATTTGTTTTATTAAGTGGAGGACACGTCATTAAGTTTTTGTGTGGGTCATGTTCAATGTGGGTTGATAAGAACCAGATATTTGAAGAAATGGAGATTACAGATTTCCTGTCCCCTCACGGCCAGCTTTCTCTTAGATAAAATGGATACAAGGGAGTGATACAATAATTTTTCTACCAGTATCTACTGTATCAGTGGGCTGAATCTTAGCATTTTTGATAATGATTGTCTTCCAAGAAGAATTCATATATAAATATTTCTTACTCTTGCTACTGATTTCATCCATGTCAGTGAGTTTGGTTTGCTTGCAAAAGATTTCTCAGAAGTAACTTTCCCTTGCAAAGGGTGGCCATTAAAAAAAGGAAAGAAACAAAAAGCAACAAAAACAAGCAAAGAAAAACACCTGACAGCAGGGAAAACTGTGGCACTTCTGCATGAATCTTCTTAAGCTCATACATTTTATAAGTATTTAACGTGATACCTTGTAGGAACAGACAGCAGCAGGTGACTGCAATAACTGTAAAGAACAGCTTTTTCCTGTCACTTCTCTTGCAGTGTGGCCCAACGTGTTCCTAACAGATACAGCTTGCACAGCATCCCCGTTTCTCTTAGGAAAATCAGTATAGATTGGTAATAAAGCATAGCAACATACAATTAAAAATTAATAGCAAAATGATTACATTATTCTCTTCTAGCAGCAAAAAAACCCCTCCAACCTACAACAAAGGCCTTTAAAGCACTTTGGCTGTTTTCCAAAGGAGTTGATTAATACTCCATGTAGAACGACTGCTGGGATGCTATTGCCAGGCAGGAATTGCTGACTGTCCGTCGAGGAACTGGGCAGGTGGCAGGGAAGGAAGGCTCTGCTCCACATCCCAGTGCCCTCAGCACAGGAAAAGCTGTCTAAATGGCAGCAGCAGGGCAAGGCAGTCCTTTAGATGACTGGAATAATCTGTGACATTCAAAACTGAGAGAACGCGTCGGGAAGCCTGGAGAGAGTGGAATTGCTTTCCTCAACCCCAAAACAAAGGCTTTGCAATGTTACATATATTATTCTGATCACAAAAGTCTCTTGCATTAGGGCTTTCAGCGTGACATAATTGACCTTGACATTGCTTTCAGCTGAGGGCACATAACTCTTAGTGCAGAAGAAGGTTTTGAAACTGCAAAGAATATTTACTTACTGTCTTCCCTTTTTTTTTTTTTAATTCTTGAAAACTGTGCTCTGCAAGGACAAGTAGGCAGAAGTGTAGTGAGGGATGGAAGGTATTTTATGTGGATGAACACATGAAGAGGTGATTATGTATTGCTAAAAGTCTAATCCCTGGATAAACTACAGTTTGCTATTAATTCTTTGGACTTGCTTAGCTGCTACTTAACATTTCCACGACTTAACAATTATATTCTTAAGCTAAGAGTAACTTTTCAACAAAATGTGTAGGGATTAGAAACATTGATAATTATATTAATTAATATTAATGGGAGTGACAATATTTGTAGTCATATGACAAACATAAGGAAAGCAGGGCTTTAATTTTATCAATTAATTCTGTTTCTAATTGCTTTCACTATTCAATTGTCAGAACGTGTTCTACTTGCAAGAAGGAATGTGTTAAGCAGGCAAAACACAGACCAAAATTGAGGGGAAAGAGGGCTGTGTATTTGTATATGGTATCATCTGTTATCCAGAAACACACTGAGCCTTCTCTCTGGGCTCTGGATTTTCTCCTCTCTATTTATTATAAATGCCAATCATCTGGAGTAATGGGCTCAGTCTCATTGAGACGGGTTAGTAGGCAGGGAGGCCATCAGGAGCAGGAAATGCCACTGATTGAAGAGCTCTCCAGATTATCAACTATCCTTCTTCCTGCACCTTCCCATAGGTGCAGGATGAGCATGGGACAGCAAGACAAGCAGACCCTGGAAAAGAGAGCTCAGTGTGTGTATCTGTACTGACTACTCAGATTTAATACACTGGATTGGATCAAAGTTGTCTCTAGAGGAAGTCAGAGAGCTGCAGTCCATTGGCCTTAATCCTTCCCTGCGCTCCCGTATCTTTATACTGCTCCACCAGCTCCACATCGCCATAAAACCAACACAATCCACCCTCCACGCTCCCTGGTGTGAGGGAAATCCCTCACCACGTCCCTTGCTGAGCACTGCAGCTGCCACAGAGGCTTCCAGGCAGTGGGAGGAAGGCAAACCCCTCCCTGCAGATGTGTCCAGTGCTGGGGGATGATGCTCTTCCTTGGTGTCCCAACAAGCTGGGGACGTGCAAACCCCAGTAAGGGTGGAGGTGTGAAAGTCTTCACGTCCTGAAACCAAGATTTCAGCCCAGAAGGAAATCGTAATGTGCTGAAGTTTCCCTCTGCACAGAGCCTCCACCACACAGCAATCCAAGAGGCCAATAAAACAAATAATGACTCTCTCCTGGGGCAGCTGCAATAAAAAAATGCTGCCAGCTAAGAATGGTGCCTTTGATGGCTCTGCAGGCGAGGTATCAACAATCTCTACAGCTGCTAATCCCCTCGCGTGGTTTTACACTCACTGCCCTCACAGCCTGTGCCCAGATGCTCTGTGCAAGATTTTGGGGTTTGCTTTTCTTCTCAGCTCATCCCTCCTCTGGTCCTCCTCAGGATTACACACTGTAAGGCTCTGAGTGTCTCACCAAGCACTGCGTGTACAGATGAAGGAAGCTGTCGCCCAGCACGTGCTGCTCTAGTGGCCTGTGGCTCCTGCCAGCTAACCTGGGAGCACTTGCTGCCTGCTTTCCTTAGCTCTGTGGATATTGAGCTCTGGAGTGGGAGAGAAAGTGGCCTGGGGAGTCCTCACCAAAGTCTCAGTGAATATAGGGGGATTCATTGATGAGGATGAGGGAATACCCCAAAATCTCCTGCTTTTTGTGGGCTGGAGACTTTGCCCATCCCATTCCCCCTCCTTGAGTTAGGCATATGCTGATCCCAAGCATATTTGCATCTATGCTTATTTTCAGGATAAAATCAGGGAGCACAATTCCATCTTGTTGTGCCAGCCACATCATTGTCAAAAGGCATTCAGGACAGATTCAGATCTTTTGTGCTGCTATAAATGTTGCTTCTTCCCCATATCCTCATCAGGGGACAGAGTTCAGAATTAGTCCTTTTGTGTTTATTTCCACTACTCCGGGGTGGACCTGGGAGCCTTTGCTTCTCCCCATCAGGAAGCAGAGATTTAACGTATCGAACGCACCAGAATTGCTTAATGAGTGCTCAGTGAATATTAATAAAAGTTTGGACGTGACTCAGGCTACAATGGCTGAGAAGTTTGAAAGCTTTGGTTCAAGATTACAGGAGGCTGTGAGAAAATATGGTATCCAGCAGCTAGCATATAGTGCAGATATTTCACTATCCAGGGATCTCTAATTACTAATAATGTACAGGAACAGTATGATATGTCCTTACAATTGCAGAATCCTTTTCAAAGATAATCTTTAATAGTTTATTTGACAACCTGTAAAATTATAGAAAATTATTAGTCTTGGGAATTACAAAAATCCCCATAGTACAGTCAAACAATAAAATTATAATTACCTGTGGGTAATTGAAATTTAACTGTTTTTTTATTGTATATTACACATCAATAGCAACATAAGTTCAAGAGTGTCCCCCTCCCCTCCCTTTTCTTTTCCCTACAGAAATGGGGAAAATGGACAACCCTGCTGGTAGCTTGTGAGCCCTTGTCACAGAACAGAGCTTGAACAATTTCGATTAAAGCAGTATGTTCGAGACTGTCATTAGACCTGCATTAAATTACATATCTGGAATGTTAAAAATAAAGAGTACTGAAGCTTATTCACAGCTGCCTGTCGTAAAGTATGCAGTCAAGGTTTTTATTATCTTTAAAGTTCTTATTTTTCTCTTTTCTAAAACTTATTGTTTCATCAAACAAATATCTAGCACATTTAAGAACAGTATGAGCACACGAGCAGAACTGCTCGAAATGGATAAAGCATTAGCGTGTTTCCATTCTGTGCTCAGTAGTATTGTTTAGTACTAACAATGGTAATTTATCAATTATACACGAGGGAACAAAGCTCTTCACCATCTCACAGCTCCAGAACTACCTATTACGAGGCCCAAAGCCTGAGACCTCTCCCAGACCTTGTGAGGCACCACTTGGTGTTAGAATTTGCAGTACCAGGTTTTGCCTTGTCCTCTCTCAGTGACCCCGTGGAGGCTGCTCAGTACTCAGCTCCATGGCACATCAAGACTTTACTAAAGCAGGAAAATTATAACCTTTTTTTTTCTGTTTTCCTTCTGAACCAGGGCTTTTGATACAGGCACAAATGTTCACAGCCTGCTGGTGAAACCATCCAGTCCCTCTTGTGTCATTTGTGGTGGCATTACAGACATTGAGAACAATCTGAAGGACAACCCCAAGCTTTTGGATGCTGCTCAGCCCAAAATATGGTATGTTTGACAATTAATTGTCTGTAAAGCAGCTTTCTTATACACTACTGAGATGCACAAAATCTTCTATAGAAGGATCAGACTGGCCACTTTTATTTGATTCTGTAAAGTGCTTTGTGATCATTATGTGAATATAACTGCACAAGTGAAAATACCTCTGTTTTACTAAGAGTTTCAATTAAACTATTTAATACACAGATTTTATCGTGAGAGAGGCATCACAAAGCCCTGAGTAAAACATAATGGCAAGCCAGGTATTGTTATGATTATCATTACTATTATTTATGTATAATCATTGAAGTATTAACTGAAAACTGGGAAATGGAGTTCCTGAGCCCCAAAGAGCTCATAGCAACAGCTTTTTGTGGAGAAGGCAACAATAACAAACCAGCTCTGCTTCATGGCACAATTAATGGTGAATGCAGCCCAGGTTGGAAATTCCTGATCTTGCATGGGTTTTCCCATTTTCAAAGATCAAAGAAGGTAAAAAATGCAGTTGGATCCTACCTTTTTTATTTTGGTGCCTCTTACTCTTCCCACCACCTCTTTTCTCTGCTTGGTGTGAAGGGCATCCCTGCACGATAGGACTGGGATGTGTCTTTTTACCCAGCAAAACAGCTGGAAACTTCTCATCAAAGTGGTTTCATTTGAATGCCTTTACAAGGGAGAGATATTTTGCCTCCCTCACTTGTCCTTCCCATTGGAGATTTTTCAGTGTCTTGGTCTCCTAAAAGCTAAAGTGGAGCTTTCGATTTAGATTGAAACCGAGTATAAATCTTTCAAAAGGGGAAACCCCAAGAGGGACTGTATCATCAGGGCTGTTAATGGGCTGAGCTGCAGCAGAGAAGAGACAGGGCTGGCCCAAAATCATGGTCCTTGTGCCAAACAGCTGTGACCTCATGCAACCCACCACGGAGATGGAGCTGAGAGGGTTGTTTGGCTTTGGCTGTTTACTAATCTTGACCCTTGACCAACACCTGAAAGTTAAGGGGAAGTTTTTCTCCATCCTTATCTTGCCCCTCATTCCCTGGCAGATTCCAGCTGCTGAGCTCAACCGCCCTGGAAAAGAAGCCGGAGCTGTTGTCCAGTAGGATTTATATAGATGGGATGCTTGGAAGCTAAATCTTCCAACCACTACAGTGCACCATACTGTAAGACAAAGAGCAGGAGATAAATTTTCCTGCCTTTGAAATTTCTGCTCATGTCACTCTCTGCGGCTAATTTTTACCGTTTTGTCTCCAGTGAGAAGAGCTATTCCGACATGAGTGTCTCCTCTGCACTGCAGTGCAGGGATGGAGCTAAGGATGAGCAATGGTAGCACTGTCAGGATTACAGCCAGGTCAGATTTTTCATTTTGCTAAAAGTCACTTTTTTGACACAGGGATCAGGAAAATACATGGATGCAACGTGTTGAAAAGAATGAAAAGGTTGTGATTTGCTCCAACCAGTATGATTCAAATATTGAGACCCAAGCTTTATGGTAAAGGGAAAATGTCTTCCAACGAAAACACAAACTTTGACAGAGTACAACATAATGGGAGGGGCCTAAAGGGGTTTTGGGGAGCTCCTCATGGAAAAGGAGCTTTCCCTGGGCCTTTTTTCTCCTGTCAGTAGGGTGAGCACATGAATGTTTAGGTAAAGAAGGATTTAAGCTTCCAATTAAAAAAATAAAACGGGGGGGGGGTGGAATTGGCTATTTTTCTTTCTCATGGATGAGGTTAGAAAGTTAATAAAAAGGTTAATCCCAGCCTGCTCTGCAAAAGGGAACAGCTCACCCTTGTGAAACTTCAAAAGGCTTTCAAGTGTCTGTGTATGGGTGTTGTTATTTCCTGTCAGGGCTATCCCAAGAAGACGGGGCCCAGGACCTGTTTTTTGGAAGAGGAGTTTGTCCGTTAACTACATCAGCTGGAGTGGAAATAAAAAGGTTTGTATAAAATGGTTTTGAGAGAAAACTCCAATTCAGTAAAGTTCTAGGGTTTTTTGATGTTGTTGGGGTGTTGGTTTTTTGGTGTGTTTTTTTTTTGTTTGTTTGTTTGGTTTTGTTTTGGGGGGTTTTTTGGTTTTGTTTTGTTTTTTTTTTTTCCCCTCAGAGAACATAAAATTGAAACTTAGTGGAGGCCAAGCAGAACACCTCAACCAAATGACCCAGAGAATCTGGCTGATTTTTTAAAAAAAATATTAATTTAACTTTTAAATATGTGAATGGTTTGAAAGGAAAAAAAAATAGCCAATTTAGGAAATATTCAGCAAATTACAGCACAAAGCAGTGATTTACAAGGAGATCTGCGTGTCCATTTGCTTTGCAGCATTGAGGGAATGATTACTGCACAGCATAGAAAATTACCTCAGGCCTTGTTGGGCTTTTCTGGAGAAATATATACCACAGTCCAGGTTACTGATATCCCTCCATACCTTGGTGTCCCCCTGCACAGCTGAGGGTCCATACTAAGACACAGTGTAAATGTTATAGTCAATATCCCTTGGCAGAGAAACTGCACTGCAATTTCTTTTTTCCTACTTTTCTTCCTTTTGCACGAGGCTCCTGTGCTACCAGCTAACCATTTCCTATAAGAAAATGGCATTGTGTTAAAGTTATATAGTGTATCATATTAAATTTTATAACAGTGCTTTGTGTTTTGAAAAGACTTTGGGGGGAAACAGCATCAATCAGGGAACCACATTTGATAGACTTGGAAGGGGCCTCCTGGGTCATTTTGTCCAAGACCTCTATGAAACAGGAAGGCTTCTGCAAAATACCTTTCCCATAAATGTATCTAACCTTTCCTTAAAGACACTGAGTGATTGTGCCATAAATACCTCAAGCAGCTAAACTAGTCTGATTGACCTTATGATCAGAAAGTGTCTCCTAATACTGTACAGAAGGTACAATTTTCCATTCTTGCAGCTGTGGCTAAGCAAGAAAAAAGGGCAAATACACAGTAATGGGCAACAATACAGACTGTGCAAACAGTTTTGCTTTCACTTTACTGCCATCACCTACCATAAATCTGGATGTACCATTGATACCTGGTTTCCCAGTGTAGTGTCTGTGATCCTTGCAGTATCTATCTCACTTTGACTCTGACTTTTGGAGAGCCACCATTACAGGGTGTAGAAATAAGGAAGACATACGAGCAGCACTTTCCAATTCAGAAAACCATTCCAACCTGATGCCAGTAGTTAAAGTATTTATTTCTATTTTCTGTTTATTAGAATTTGTGAGTTGTTTCTTGTCAGGACCATGGGAGTGAGGGGAAGCACTGAGCTTTCTATGGTTTCATCAGAGCGTCAAGGAATAATTTTCATTCTCCAATTGCAACAATTGTGCATATTGAAAAATAAATATATGGTAGTTTAGGTGTTGTTGTTGCAATAGCAATGCCTTGTGTGCTGGTTCTGCCCCACACTGCTCTGCCTTCTTTCTCTCAGTGAATATCAGGAGAAGTGTCGTTTTGGGTAGATGTGTTATTAAATCACAGACACTTTCATTGCTGAGAGCTTCCTGAGCTGCACATAAACTATCTTTGGCTTGGGTTTTTTTGTCTTCTTTTTTTTTCTGCAGGCATTGAAATATGGTGAGAGAGCTGAAGGCCAGTTCTCAAACACCTATTTTCATCAGGTATACATTACTTATGGAGAGGGGTTGTCTGATGGTGTCCCTCCCACCTGACTGACCACTACCTGGACACAGGAGAAAGTCAGACACCCCTCAGGGTCCTCGTGCAGCTCCCAGGGAAAAGCATTTTTAAAATGTCTTTTAACAGACTCCACAGGAATTTCTTCTTCAGATCAGAGAAAAGGGTTTTAGAAGGTTGAGGCATCCTCAGATTGGTTTCAATGTCCATCCACTGTTCTGGGTTAGATCAGGCTGTTCTTTTTATTTGTCTGTTTGTTTGTTCCAGAGTTGTAGTTCTTGTACACAAAAGACTGCTGCAAAATGGGCCAGGAAAACTGGAGCTAAGTCCTAAAAGCAAAAGACACAGAAAAGATACTTTAGAAAGAATACGGTGATCCTGGGTTTGAAGACATTGGTAGCTCTGCATGTCCCTGCCCACATTTTTTTGCTGTGCCCTCTTTATGTCTCGTGCTTTTGTGCCTATTCAGGCTGGCACTCACTTTGTGATTCTCAGCTCATCATTTCCTAAAGGTCTTAAATCAGCCCTGAAAAATACAGATTTTTTTTTTAATGGTGTCTCTATACAAATAACTAAATGCCATCCTTTCTCTGATGTGCAAAGTTGTAAAATATTTGTTTAATATTTAATCACATAGAAATGGGTGAAATTACACTAGAAATACACCTCACCCCAGTGTTAAAGGGCAGAGGCTCGTGAGATTGTGACAAGTCAATCTGATATTATAAAATTGCAAAATATCTGTGCCAAGAAAAATACAAATACTAACAGGCCTTCTTTTATTGCTTATATTTTCACTTTTTCTCACTGAATCACCAAATCAGGCTTCCCTCATCACAACAGAGTCCCAAGCCCAGCTCACCCCTCACTCCTCTTCTGCTTCAAACTCCAACTGTAAAGAGCAGCTCTTTTCTCCTGGGGTGATTTGAACCCCACATTTGCTTAAATGGTATCCTGGGTACTCAACTCCATGACAAAAATAAGATCCTCCTGCTTCAGTCCCTCATATTCCCCATTTTCCTCTCAGTGCCCCTCCACTCCCTATATTGTAAACACCAGTTGTGGGGAGAGAAACATATTTTGTTATGTTAGGAGTGGGGAATGAAGGCAAATAGGGCTTTTTTGTTGTTTTATTGTTATTATTGAGGGAGGGTTTGGTTGTGGGTTTTCTTCAGACAAATTCTGACCCCATAATTGTGTTCTTAGGTACTCCTGGAAATAAAAAGTACATTTGCATCAGGTGCTTCTAAAAAACAAAAAGAAATCATATATCATAGAGGTTTTCTGATCCTGTTCAGTGCACAAATGCCAATCAGAAGCAAATATAGGGCTGTATCTTGCAATCCATTTTGATATTTACAACAGAACATGGCATATCATTTAATTTAAATTTGCAGCATGCTCAGTGTAATTAATGCTGTGCAGTGCCTAGAAAATCGTGATTTCTTAATGTGATACAATGCCTGCATGCTGAGAGCATTTTTTTAAACTACTGTATCATTTTGGAGCATTAATGGGGAGGCACTGCCATTAAACAGGAAAAAGAGCCAGGCTCACTTGCTCTTTATGAAACTTCCATGCAGCTCCCCAAAATATGATGCAAAGTACAGGTTTGTTTTAAAAGAGAGGGGAGAGTCAGAGATTTAATTTTCCCTTGACACAGCATGATGCCTGAATAGCCAGACAGCTATTCCTAAATTATGTGCATTTCATTCCTAGGAGCTGTGAGCATTTTGAATGGGCTGTTGTTAAATACAGTACACAAGCATAAATACTCCAGGGAACAGCAAGCTGAAATTTTGGCATGAGCAGAAATCTGATGTAGTATCTGAGCATGTAATAATAATGCATATTGATTTGTCAGGAGTGCTAAGAGGGGGGGGTTGGTATTCTGGGATGAGAACTGGTAAACTTGGGAACATCTTGTGTGATTAGAATAAGCTGTGGTATTTGTGTGCTGCAGTTCTGGCAGGGACAACAAGGTTCACCTTTAGACCTGGAGAGTGATCGGGGTCTCAGGTTTGGGACTGAACCCAAGAAACTGAATGCAGGATAAAGACATTTATATATTATCCATAAGTGAAGCACGGGGAATTTGCATCTTCACCTAGAAAACTGGGCAATGAAAAGGTAATGTGTTTGGCACAAGGGTTGGGACCAGAAGCCCTTCAAGGTCAGGAGCTTAACTGCCTTGACTACAATGAGCTTGGGTGTGAGTTTACCTGCTTTGTGATTGAATTGTGCAAAAAGAAGACGAAAGAAAAAAACCCAAACCCACACTCCCCCTATTATTTCTCAAGGAATCAGTTTCTGCCAGATGTACTATAAAAGCTCTCTTTATAGACCTGTTGATAGCAAAGCAAATTCTTCAGGTCCTCTAAATAAATCTGCTCCTAAATATAATGCTTCAATTTCTATATTCTCATCTGACACCTGACAATTCAACCGTAAGAGTAATTGGTCCTGTCTTTGAACCTCTGCAAATGCTGCATGGGGAGGGTGGACAATTTATTGATTTAGATTGATTTTTGTACGAAGCCTCTGAGACAGACACGGTGTCCAGTGACACACTCTGTGTACATCACACCCCCCGGGCACATCCACGGGCAACCAGGACGCTTCAGGAACATGTGGAGGTGCTCAGTAAGCACCTGCAAACCATGCTGTGTGGGACCTCTCTGAGTGATCACCTTGCCAGAGAGACACCAGTTAATTGGCCAAGTTTGAATTTCAGGAGGGTGATGACACAGCTCTTCTGTTGGGAAGCCATCCCAAGCCGTGTGGTACTTCCACAGGCAGGAACCAAAGGGTTGTTCTAGTACAGGTTGCCCAATGTGTTGATCTCTTCATACTATGGCTGTTGGGATGATTGCTTGGATATTACCACACCTGTAACTGTATTTTCCAGTGCTGTGGTTATTCAAGAACATTACAAGACAGGGCAGTGGATCTGTCGGAAGTAAAAGGATTTGTGAACCGACTGTTTAGTTTGTGACAAAAAAAGGTGTCATTGATATTAATAGCTCTGAGCCCCAGTAAAGACCTAAAAAAACCCAGGGAAATAGCAGAACAAAAGAAGACAGAAACAAGATGGCACTGAGGGTCTCATCAGCAGGGATGGTGATTAAGACATGAGGCGAAGGGCTGCCCCGCTTGTGTGCGAGTTTGGCTGAGGAAATCACCCTCCTCCCGCTGCCTCACTTCCCTCATCCATAATGAGGGAAGGATTAACTTTGCAGCACACTTCTCATTGGCATTGCATGCTAACTTCATTACTGTTTGCAACAGCCTGTGCAATCCTCAGAGGAAAGGAATAATAACAAAGAAAAAAAAAAGATAATTACCAAGCACATAGTTTTCATCTACAATCTTCATTTCAGGATTCACTATTCCTGATGTCAATATTTTATAATGGAAGAATGAGATATGCTAAGTTTCTGTTTGATGGAAGTAAATTCAGATTTAATATTGCCAAGGAGCTGAATTTTTAATACAGCAGAGAAGAATGCAGCCATTCCAGCCCCTGTTTGAGGCTCCTGCCGCTCCTTTGTACCGGCTCAGTGATGTTCCCATGACCAGGCAGAAAAATGGGAAGAAGCTGCTCTGAATTTTCAGTGGGGTGACAGTACTTTGTCATTTAGCTCTGTCACGATAATTGGGAGTGTCACACAATGAAGCAACATGACACACCCCTGGTAAATGAAGAGTTTTCAAAGTGATGTAC
Organism: Platyrinchus mystaceus; assembly: GCA_035041135.1. NCBI lineage: Eukaryota > Metazoa > Chordata > Aves > Passeriformes > Tyrannidae > Platyrinchus > Platyrinchus mystaceus. The sequence goes on from JAWWLV010000121.1 coordinate 2,896,125, forward strand.
AGCCCCTGTCAACTGGCAAAGCTTCTGTTTGTTCAAGGAGCCAGGCAGCATTTCCAGAAGGAAAACCGCACTGGAGAGCCACACTTGGAAAGTCTGCTGTAAATTGATTTCCTCTGTGTTTTTATAAAATGGGATAGATCCTATGAACAGTAGGAGAATACCCTCTTTTATCACACACTTCAACCTGCTGAGGACTTTCCACAAACTCTTTAGGAATTTACCTCTTTTTGTTAAATTGGGTTGGATCTCATTAATAAAAGAATGGTATAATGGAAAAGAGTTTCTAAAATTATACTGTAACCTAGAATTGCAGGATTCAGCTTTCTCTGCCTGAAGAAAAAAATTCTGAAGCATTAAACTTACTTTATCAAGCATTGCACCTGACATGCTCTCATAAATTTTACATACATTTTAACTTATTTTAATATTATGCAGGCTTGGTTTAAAATATTCCCATGAAGTAACTAAAATGAAGCTGCTCAGCCATAAATTAGAGCTAAAAAAATACTTGTTCCCCCCCGCCCCATCAATATTTCTTTACTTAAAATCATGTGTTGTATGTAAGTTAAATTTTCCCTTGCTGAGATACTTTGTATATCTTAATAGGAACTACCACAGGCACAGTGAGCTGTGTTTCTGTAGGGTTAAATGTACTTTCTTTGCTTTTTTTAGACTTGTCTTGCCTAAAAGCAAATATCAGTAAGCCTTTGCATGCCATAGTGTAGCAGGGCCCACAGCTAAACATGTGGTCACATATATATACATATATATATTTATCTAATATATTTATAAACATCTATTCTTACACATACAGATATATGTATATGTATAAAATGCATATATATATATAAAATTATTATATAGATTTATAACTATATTTTCTACATGTATAGATATGTATTTATATCTATACATATACACATATATAGATATGTATATGTAT
>JAWWLV010000121.1:2897167-2919783 GCA_035041135.1 Platyrinchus mystaceus
CCAACCTGACCTTGGACACTTCCAGGGATGGGGCAGCCACAGCTTCTCTGGGCAACCTGTGCCAGGGCCTCCCCATCTTCACAGTAAAGATTTTTTTCCTCATACTTAATCGAATCCCACTCTCAGTTTGAAGCCATTCCCCCTTGTCCTGTCACTCCAGGTCCTTGCAAATAGTCTCTCTCTCCATCTTTCTTGTGGGATCCTTTCAGTTACTGGGAGGCCACAGTAAGGTCACCCTAATGCCTTCTCTTTTCCAGGCTGAACAATCCCAGTTCTCTCAGCCTTTCCTTGTCATCATGGTGGCCTTCTCATGTATAAATACCTAAAAATATATACATATTTTTCCAGGAGCAGCCCTGCTGGTCGGATGGGCAGCTGACAGCACCGACAGAGGCTTCCCAGTGTGACACCCCAAGGCTGCCCCTTCCTTGGGCCAACGTCCTCATCCAGCAGGTACGACATCACCCACAACTCATCACAAAGCTCCGTTTGTGTCCCGTCCTGAACCTATTTCAAAGCCCAAGCTAAATTACACAAACACTGGCCTATAGACATAACAGGACTGTTATGAAATACTGTCAGCTCGTTGCCATTTAGCCCGAGCACACCCTGCATGTGTCTGTCAGGCCATACTTGGGCAGCTCTGCAGCGTGCGACGTGTCCCAGACACTGGGGTGATTATGTCTGAATGCTCCTTATCTGATGGGGCGGCCGACAGTGCTGCACATCTGTGCTCTGCGGCTCCGCTGCTGCGCTGCCACGCCACTATTTATTTTGCTTCTGCAAGTTAGTTTTCCTTGAGAAGCAGCAGGGGCCTTCTTCAATGAACTGAAAAATGTGTATTGTATGAAGGTCTGCAGAGGGTTTGTACTGTAGTTCAATGGGCAAATGTGAACCCAGGGGATGACATTTCATTTAAACATTTGGTTTACATCTTTACATGCCAAAAATATTAATATCCTGACTTCAGCAAACTGAATTCAGCACTTTTCCCCCCCTCCCTCCCCTTAAATGAAGTAATTATAGCCAAAACACTCTGTGGGTATTTATTCTTCCTTCTCAGAGGTGGAGTTTCACACACAAACGTTTGGTTTCAGGGCTGGAATTGTCAGTAGCTGCTCACTTGACACTTTCCCGTTCGTTTGCATTGGAAACCACCAGTAGTTTCTTTTCTTGTGTTTATTGTATTACTCTCAGCCCTTTGATCGGGACATCTTGGATAACAGCAAAGTCTAGCTTAGTGCCTGTTTGCTAGTTAAAAAAAAAAAGGTGAAGAATATGGTTTCTGTCAAAGGATCTACAAAGACAGTTAATGTAATTGAGAAGCAGAAGGGCATTTATGGAAGTGCATCTGAATGTCCTCTCCACATGTAATTGCATCAGGAATTCTACATTAACATGCAAGTGCTGTCCAAAGGGAAAAAAAAAAAGAAAAAAGCTTATTTTTAGGTAGAAGCCCTCAGTGGGCAGTAAATTACCCATAATATCCCCCAAACTAGCAATTAGCCCTGTTTGCTGACTACCTGAATTGTTTCACAGTAGTTCAGCACAGTCTTACCAGTTATCACCATACTTATAATCAGAGATTCCGTGTATGATTCCCGCAGCTCCACATACTGCCTGCCTAAGGTCAGCAGGAATAACAAATACATTTTATTTGCTTCTTTTGGCCCTTTAAAGCTGTTTTCTCAGGCTACAATATGTGAGGAAAGCTGATGCTGCCGTGCTGCTTAACTGGCAAGAATCTGAAAAGAGGAAGCAATTTGGAAGTGTAGGTGTACTTTGGTATTAGTTAATATTTATTTGTTTGTGTTATTCTGTATTTATTCCCTTATTAGCAGACAGTCCTGCCTGGAGACTGAGCTTTCTACCAGTTTCTGAGGTTTGCTTTTCAGAAGTTCTAACACTGGAAGACATTTTTCAACATGAGCCTGTTACTGAGGAGTGTAAAACTGGAAAGTATGGAATTAAAAACCTATGGAATTTTTTCCTTTAAGGTGGTGGAGCAGTTTTCATATCCCCAGATATCCACGCTTTGCCAAAACAGTAATTCAGCTCAGAAAACAGTAGCTCTGTTGCCTGTTTCAGCAGTAGAAACAGTCATGGGCCTACACATGAACACAAATACAAGCACACACATCCTAACAGCAGCACTGGGCTTAAAGAAAGAAAACCAAGTAAAAATGAGACTAATGAGGCATTTGAAAAAGAATATAGAAATGTTTGGACCCGGAGCATTAAAGGTGTATTTTTTTAAGTGCTGCACACACCTTTCTGAGTAATGCTTTAATTGGCATATTATTTCTCAGGCAAAATCCCACTGAATTAATTTAGTGCCACCATTTATACCCTATTTTCAATGCTGGTTCTGTGTCACCTTACACTGACAAGGACCTGTATTCCTGTCTCTGATCTGATGGACTAGATCTGGGTAATGAAGGAGATGGAGCAGGAATTCATGATCAAGAGGAATAACCAAAGACTGGCTCTCCTTTGCAAAGGCACTCCGAGAAGCAAAGAATGATTTCCCTCTCTGTTAGTTTTTAAGTCAAGACAAAGAGACAAGAGTCACATGACCAACTTTATAACCCCAAGAATCTCCCAAAATGGCTCCAAAACTCTGCTATTTCAACAGTAGATGCTCAGGTAGGGAGTCTGTAGCTCCCAGTTAATGGCTTAGTGAGGCAGTGACCAGTTTGGCACTCAAGGGGAAAAGGGAAGACTTGGTGGTGACAGTGTCAGCAGACTCACTTTTCAAAAGAAGAACTTGTTTTCCAGAAAAAAAAATAAAAATCTTTGGGTGGAATGCTGTTTCCACCCTTACTAACAGGCCTTGACTAAGAAAAGTCCAAATAAACTGATCATAAATGAAGTCATCCCCGTTGTGAGCATGAACACACATACCTGGCCAAGGCAGGCAAAAGCAGATTGATGAAACAACAAAGTTCACCTTGTTTTCTGAGTTGAAAGCTCACGCTGTTTCTTGGCAGAACAGGCATGTCAGGCCTGTAATAACCACTTGCTACCTTGCTTCAATCAGCATTGAAACCAGCTCAGTATTAACATCTTAGGGAAAATCCATCTGGAAACTGCTTTCTGGGGGAAAAAAATGGAAGGGAGATAACTGAATACCACACCCTGTGATTATTTATTTGTTGATTTCACAGTAACTTTAAGGAACTGAAAATTTCTCCCCCCATCACCTGAACATTTTTGTACCTCAGACATTTTCTGTCAAAACACAGAGCTGAATTCCTGTTCAGAAAGAAGTGGCAAAGAACAGCTGTTCTTCACCTGAAGGAAAATCACTTGTCTGGCAGAGGCAGAGGTTGGTATTTGCTGTTTGGTTTTTGTGGGCACATCCTCCCGTGCCCAGTACAGCGGGGGGCACTGCTGGGACAAAGCCAACCTGGCAGAGCCGGGCAGAGCATCCCCAAGCTGGGATTCAGAGCAACCCCACTGACTCAGATATGGGCATCTGTTGCATTTACACCTCAGGGGGTTGAGGTTGGAACACAAGACCTGAACTTTAAAAATACTTCCAAAAATGTTACTTTTTGCTGACAAGATAATACTCAAATTGACTTTTCCTTTTGCCTCCTGATGGCCTGGTATGAATATACACTTGGCATTATTTTGCATCACCTCTTCTTTCTGTTGGATCAACTAACATGATAGTTTCAGGATGCAGAGGATACTTATGCTTGGCATTAAAAAAATAATTTATGTAGATCCTCTTGTCGGAAAGTTACTACAAAGTCAACTGGGCAAATGAGCCAAAGAAGGCCTTTCCTTTATATTTTTCTCTGATTTTTTTCCCCCTCTTTTTCCTGAAGCATTGCTGAAGTTGGAAGACAGCAGTGATGATGCACAGCACACATGCTCTAAAATGCATCTACCCTATGTGAATGTACCCTGTACTGCTGGTTCAGCTTGGAAGCTCACTGGGCATATTTTCAAGACTTTTAGCATCTCCAATATATTTTTGGAAAGGAAGCAAAGAATCCAGGGTCTGGTCACTGGACTTTTAAATTAACAAAATATGTATTGCTTACTCTGAAAAACACTTTGCCAAAAAATCTGGGCTAGGGAGATGGCATTTGGCACTGGATTAATTTCAGATGAAGTTTTAGGACCAGCCTAGCCTGTAGGTTTGTATGCAGTGATGTTTAAAAGTAATGCCCTGGCCAGTAACTGCTGGAATCAGGCACTGCCAAATTTCTGTCACCTTGGGCTTCATTAGCATGTGAAAACAGACCCCTCTTGGCTTTGTGTGTCACTGAAAAACAAACCACCGGGGCTGGTTCGCAGCCCTCTCATTTGGCCAGTCGTGCAGAGCTGCCTCATGCACTCAACTTTAATTTTAAAGTTCATTTTTTTCCCTGCAGCTCTTCAAAAGTTACCAGAGTGAAGGTTCCTGATTACAATGGTGAAGAGTAACTCAGGTAAGCTCCTAAAGAACCCACGAGCACTGGCTGACCACTATTTAGCAGAATGACTAAATATTTTGTAATTAAGTCCTTAATTAAAATTGTGATTTTGATAAGAATAAAATCCTGCACTGCCATATGAAGTATTTCCTGTTCACTTAAGGGGACCACGGGTTGCATTCACTATCTCTAGCCATTCTAATAGTGAGTGAACCAGAATACCTAAAATATTTGCAGAAAGAAATTCTGAATGAATAACACAGATAACTAATGTCATTTTTCATAAATGAAGAAATTTCCCTAAGTCATATCCATTCAATCAGGGAAAAGAAATAGTACCACATAACCAGTCTGTGTGCACAGCACCTTTTGTCTACTGCACAAACACCATGTTTTACCTTTGAATTTGCTACAGAGGCAGGAAAAATTATCATCCCTCCACAAATTATTTTGGGAATAAACAACATCTAATAGAAAAAAAAAATTAAAAATCACAGTCTGTTCATAGACAATGTGAAAGGGATGTGATATTTATGAAGGTACTAATTTGTAAAGAAATTATTCCTTGTTTTGGTTGGCAAAAGTCTTTGAACCCAAATTATATTAAGGGCAGGAAGAGTCCAGGCTAGGTAGAAAAGAGCAAGGCAGTCAAACTTTTGGGAAGACAACTGGAAGGGGGGACAGACCATGCTGGGATCTAGTCAGCACTGGTGAAAAGAGCACTGCAAATGTTTATTTACTTTTTGTACTTACTGTCTTCTTAAATGAAAGAACTGATACCATATAAAAGCCCTGACAGTGCCACACTTTCCCCTTCCTTCCAGGAGAATGAGCATCAGGTAACGGGATACAAGTGGAAAACCCTCTGTGATGCCCGTGGATATCGGTACAAAGCCCCTCTTTGAATGCCAAGGTTATGGGTAAGGTTTTACAACAGCATCATTTCCTAAGGCTAAAAGTACCTCTAATTTTTTTCAAGCCACACAATGATTAATACATGTAATTTTGAAATTTCTGAATCACACATCAATGAAAATCCATGCTAATCCATGTTTAACTCCAAGTTCATTGGAGTAACACTAGGAGGAAAATGGCTTCAGCTGGGATCAGAGTGCATTTCTATTGAGGCGCCAAGAAGGATTTTTAGACTCATCCCAGTTTTATATACCCAAAGCAGTTTGCTCCCTTGGCTTGCAGGAGGAGGATTTCATCTCCTCTGGAATTCTGGGGTAAACCGTCCTTGTACAAAATTTGTTCAGGGTCAAGTTTTAGGCAATATTTTGTGCTACAATAACCACACCATGGCAGACAACCTTTTCATCAGATAAGAAAAAAAATCCTCTTCTTCAGGTCAGTACAAGAAAGGAACATGACAGAGCTATAAATACAGAGCCCAGAGGTGCAAAATCTCCTGCATTAAATGCGGTCACTGGCCACGTTTAAATTTTTTCCTAAACATTTCAGGTGTTAAGACAGAGAAGCAAATATATACATGGGGGAATATCTGCAATGAAAGCAGCCTCTCATTGTTAAATGAGCCTTATAATTTCTCTGCGTTTTTTTCAGACAATTATTTAAAATATATGTAACTGATTAGAGCAAATTAGGTTGGCTAAATCAGGTACATGTGCAAACTCAGGTTCAGAGGTGGGAGAAGCCGGGAACTGAGGGAAAAGGCTGCCTGACCACATTTCCATTTGCCAGGTATGGGCCAAGGAGACTCAGTGGGGCTAAAGGAAGATTTTCAGATGACAATTGGAACATTTTAATCTGTGATACCAAAAGGAAAGCCCTGGTCACCAAGCAACCAAAGTTACATGTAGATTATGCAACTAATTTCCAGAGGTGTACAAATACACTACAGCGACCAGTAAAGTCAGACAGAGGTGAAGGGGGGAAGGAGAAAAACCTGATGGTCTCAGGAGTGTAAGACAATGATGAATCACTTAAGTAGTGGTATTTTAAATCTTGTCTGCAAGGGTGCCTTGGACAAGCTTTGCTGTGAGGGTGGTGAGGTCTATTGTGATGGTTGGGTGAAAAAATTGTAAATGGCTGGCAGAAATTTCCATCAGTGTTTGTTAAAAAAATAATCTGTACCCACACTTAGAAATTATAAGGATTTGCCAAAGGTTACCACTGGCCACAAAGAGTTTTGAGACTCTGTCTTTAAAGCTGTGCTTAAACCCAGGGATTTGTTTGTGTGAATGTAAGTGGCAGGTCTCTGGAGGCTCATCCAGCACTGGCTCAAATGAAGCCATGGACAGGTCAGTGCAGCCAGAAGGATGGCCCTGATAAGGTAAGAAAGGAATGGATGTGAAATGGGAGGGGAGGTACCAGTGATTCATTGCTGATCTGAAGAGTTTGCTTACTCACCCTGCCAAAAAACCAACACCAAGTGGCACAAAATTTTGAAAAAAAAAAATACTAAAAGATACTCTTTTTCTACTGAAAATTAACTCATTGAAATTAACTCATTGGTTTTTTTTTTTTCAAGTCAAGAAACAAAATTACTTAATTTTTTTTTTTTTTCGAGCATCACTTTGGAGTTGTACCTTTTTGAGGGGTTGGAACTAGATGTTCTTCAAGGTCTCCTACCAAGCCAAGCTATTCTATGATTCTATGAAAACAAGTTCTCGGTTTGGCAGTTTCCCAAGCCCTTCACTCTGGGGGGTTCTCCAGGGCTTTCCTCAGGCATCCTGTGCTAAACGAGCTTCCAGGTTTCAGTGAAAAAATGGCACCACTACAATTTTAAGATGACAGCACTATGGCAAACCAGTTGTCATATGCTTGAGTTACCAGCCCAAGAGGTAGATTTAGAGTATTATGAAAACATAAGCATTTTGAAGTGCTGTGAATTATACCAAATAATCCTGAATATCTCTTTTGCTATACTAATGAATCAAAGCAGAGCTTTCCACATTATCTCCAATCACCATGGAGAAAATGGGTTTCAGTGTACATAGTTTCTGTATAAATAGTGCATCTCCAGCACATTCTGTAAGTAAGTAGTGTCTGATTGCATAATAATAACAATAATAAAGAGAGAGCTGTCCAGCGTGCACACAGGCCAATTAAAGTATCAAGTGCACGAGGCTGCAGCATTCCTGGCAGGGGAAAAGTTGTCAGGGAGGTGCCTGGCTTATCAGTGCCCTCACCTCCATGCCTCAGCCTCCCACCAGTCCTCTGGCCACAAACCATGGAGTCTGGAGACCTTTTTCCCTGACTCCTTGCATGGAAGCACAGGTCATGGGGACAGCACAGCATCCGGCATTTTAAAGGCTCCAGGCAGAAACCACGGGAAACACGCCTGCAGCACAAAGGCACAACTTACTGGTTTGGGTGAAGCTTCAGCACTTGAGCAATTCCCACTGTGCCTCACAGCTTTGCTGGGCAGGATTTCCTCTGGCTGGAGGGACTAGACCAAAGCTCCCCTGCATGCCATAGGTATAGTTGAGAATTCACGGAAAGCTGAAGGAATGTACTTTATGGGGTGGCTGGATCATATGTTTATGGCCTGAAATAGGAGATCCCAAACCACTTTCTTGGTTTCTAATGGTGAGAGGCAGAATATGAAGATCATATAAATTCATGCTGGGCAGTGGATATGAAAAGAGAATGTGGGCAAAAACTGGGACAACCCACGGCCTCAGTAGCTGCCTTGACATTAATTATGGCTAATGGGCTAATAAACACCTTCACATTTAATGCACTGCACATTCAGCCTGTGGAAACTCCCTTACAGAGATGACCCAGAAGAATTAGACAAACCCCAAAATGGTGGAATTATGCACTGCTAACAACATTGGCATAAAAGTAGTAGAGGACTGAGTGCTCTGGATGCCTGGAGACAATCACTTACCATCCAAAAGGAACTTCTGACAGTTGATAAAATTCATGAAATATTTTTTGTACCCTCTGCACAGGAGAAGTGGGTGGTCACAACTCTTCTGGTGTGGGTGGAAGGGCTCTTCCATGTGAGTGTTGGAGTGGGCCAGGTGGCTGGAAACACAACACCTGGGCTGTGATTTCCCGGGCACATCCCAGCCTAGACACGCGCATACTAATGCACTGCTCCGGCGGCCTTTTCCAGAGGATAATTGCATGCACTGCCCCGAGCACCGGGAACGGGCCACTTCAGGGAATGAGTCTGCTCCTCAAGAAACAGCCACTTACTCCCCTCTCAGCTCTGCAGAAGGGCAAATGTCGCTGGTTCAGGCCTCGGAAATAATGAGGTAAAATGGACTTGGCACCGTTAAAACCTCCCCAAAGACAGGCCGGGATATTAGAATATCTGATTGGAAAAAAACAATGGGCAAACACAGCCTGCCTGGACAGGACCCCTCCTCCCACAGAGCCATGGAAAAGGCTCCCAGGTCACAGAAGGAGAACTGGGAATTAATCGTGAAGTAGCCTGCAGGAATGCTACAAAAAAAGCACGAGCCAAAAGGCAGCTGAAGACACTGACAAGGGGGTTCTGCAGGTGGTTTGCAGCACTGCAGTTGGACACCACGGGTTTTTTTGCTCTCCCAACAAAAACAGGCCAACAGTAGGACAACCAGGCCCAGCATGCTGGCCTTCCCAAACGGTGGAGCATCCGGGCACTGCTGGGAAAACGGGCCGCTCTTTATTTTGGAATCCTAAATACAGAACCAGTGCCCAACTTCAGATAATCAGAATTTTATCCTCTCTACAAAGACCTTCCAAAACACAAGTAATCACCGTGAAACCAGGAGTTGCTTTGTATGTTTTAGCCTAACTTTACTGAATCCAGACTCAAAAGTTTCTCAGTACCTTTGCCATTAATTAAAAATTAAAAAAAAATATTTCTTGTGACCCTTTTCTAAGGAAAAACAAAGCGGATGTAGCTCTGATGCCCTGGACACTCTAACATTTAACTTGGTTCACTCCCAAAGGCCATGATCCAACCAGATACTCAAACACCTGTATAACTTAAATACAATTTTAAGTACTGCTCTGAACTTTGGCAAAACTAGGGAAAATAAATTCTGTTAAAACACCACTTTATTTCTTTCAAATCTGATTTTTTTGAGAATCTTGACTGCAATGCTTCACATAAAGTATTTCCTTCCTCTTGCAGAATATTTTAATATTAAGCCAGATATTTTTATATTTCCACAAATTAAATGCACCATGGCTGAAGGTTTGACAGAAGCTCTAATTTGCACATAAAAAGGTAGAACGATTTCAGTTTTGACAGCACAAGCTTTTGATTTGTTAATAAAGGCAATTCTTTCTCAATTGTGAACATACTCCCCAAATAAGACAATGTAGTTTGTAGCAAATAAAAAAACCCAACATCTTCCTGGCATGGAGACTAAACTTTTGATCCAAAGTTATTATAGAAATTCAGATTTTATAAAAGTAAAAGAATGAAACTTTCGCATTCAAGGTTTAGTAGCAACAGAGCAGGAATCAGAGGAAGAGACATGTTCCTGCCACATTCTCTGTACCTGTTGTTAGCAACCTACCTTCAGCATATTTGGATAAAGTTCACTGCTAGAAAGTACCTGAGGAAGGTGAAGTAGTTTTGGAGGCTGGGGGTGAGAAAGCCACGTGGAAACGGTTTTGGTAAAAATTAACACAGATTTTCCTTGCAATGTTCTACTCAAACTGCAGTCTAAGAACACCAGGATTTCAGACTCTCGTGATGAAAACCAAGTTTATAAACCAAGATACAACCAAGGCCAAAGCCAAGGCCAAGTTACAAGAGGCCAAGACTTCAGAGTGACCCTCTGTGCCCATGTCAGAGCTCTCCTTTTCCCCTGAGAGACCATAGAGGAGAAGAGAGCGTGGAGCTCCAAAACAGGCTGGGCAGAGCTAGCTTAAGCATGGAAAAAAATATAAAATTTGGATTTCTGATCTCAGATCAAATTATTCTAAACTTTTCCCGGTGTGACAGCCAAAAGCTTCAGCATGGAAGCAAAGCTCAAAGTACCCAGGATCCGTTTCAGGATATAAAAGGGTAATGAAGGACTCACCCACGGTCCTGCCAAGGCTTTTACAGTCTCAGAACATACTTTGCCCTGGCATCAAAAGTTGATTAAAGCTTCTCAACAAGGTGAGCAACGTGTCCAAACAGCCTGAGGCACAAACCAGCCCATGGTGTTACTAAAAGCCCCCACTTTTGAGAGCTGACACTACCCCAGACCCCAACCAAGGGCTGCTGGGTACCACTTGTGTGGGCACAGGCAAAGCAATGAGCAAACGTCATGAACGTGCCTGAGGTGAGATCCAGCACCTCCCACGTGTTACTGGAAAACCCTTCCTGGACATCTGCAGCCATGGCATGGAGCTGGGGACTGTCAGAGTCACTGGGGGCAGTGGTTACTTACTGGTGACTGGCAGCAGCACATCCTGCTCAATGCAAACTAAGCCCATGACACAGCCTGCTAGCAATCTTTTACTGCTCTGCATGTGGTGCTTGGCACTGACACCACACACAGTACTTTACTGGCCCACAGTCCCTCCATTTAATGCAAAAACTCTCGGTTTTTGTAAACTTCTAAGCTTTTGCTGAAGGAAGTAAAACAGTTCATTACTGAAAGGCATTTCTGTTTTCCAAACAGTGTCCCCTCCTGCTTTTCTTTGCCTGCATCTCACCACAGTTGCCTCCTAATCCAGTGTTGGTGAAACAAGGCTGAAGGTATTTTGGTCATGTTTTCACACTTGTGATGTACAGTTGCCTTGTCTCCTTCCACTTTCCTTCTGACTACACTCTGCTTCACAAATGCAGCCATCTGGCACAACATCTCAGTTTTTTCTACTGACACCTGAGTAATCAGAGCCCTTTTTTTCTCTCTTGTTTTTATTTTTAAGTAAAGCAAGTGTTTCCAGTGCCAGTGCCCAGGGTTATAATAGGCAAACCACACCCCATTAATGAGAAGCAGCAGAAGTGAGAGGTCATTGGTATTAATGCTAGAAAACATTTAGGGTGAGATGAGAGGGGGGAAAAAAGCACCCAGCATTTTTGAAGAGACTATCACAAGTCATCTCCAGCACTTTGTTGCCTTCACATTGCTTTACAGCCTCAGGAATGGTTATTTTAAAACTTAACCTCCTTCAGGTTTGTGCAGTAGTGGCACCCTGGCACAAAGACCTGTGGGGCACATGCCAGAGGAAATCCAGCTTGGGGTGGTGGGAGGACTTTTAAAGAGCACTCAGCACTCATGGGGTATTTCCATATATTGTCTGTGTGAAATATATTTATGAAAACATTGATGGCAAAGTTGTGGCCCAAAAATATTACCCCACATTGCTGTATGGCCAAAGTTGCATCCCAAGAGATTTTTCTCCCAGCCTTGTCTCAAAGGACATCTCTCAGACTTACTCTTTCTTGCTAACACTCACCTTTCCCAAGCCAGAAATAAGTCTGACAATGCTGACTTGATCTCCATCTGGCTGCCATCCCCTCCACACATCTGATCCTACCCCTGAACTCTGTCCCTCTTGAAATAAAAGACGGCCACCACACCACGGACCAACTGACCTGGAAACCCTGCACGGAGATATACGAGCAGTGGAGCAGCTGTGCCAGAGGAAACTCACAAATCACATCCTCTGGGCACCGGGACAACTGGCAGAGAGACAGAACACACGGGCTGCCTCTCCACCTCCCGCAGGCTCCCTCGCCCGACACCGCTGCAGTCTGTGCTGAGGCACCTCTGCACCACCTAAACCTGCTGCTCCTCTCACAGGCCTCTTGCTGCAGCCCTTCCAAGCAGGAGGAGATGGGGCAGTCAGGAGCCAGGAGAACCATCTCTCACCAGCTCAACAGAGCCTGAGCAGGGGCAGAGGAGCAGAAGCAGGATGGGCGATGAGGGGCAGAATTCCTGTATGCACCCACCTGGCCAGTCCCTTGGAGCAGTGCAGCACAGTCGGGTAGGAAGCAACCACAGCAGCACCTGAAATACAGACACAAAGCCTCAGGCACAAGAGCTGCTGCCCCGTCATCCAAGTTGTCCCAAAACACAGGCGTCAGCAGTGTGATTTTTGCTGTCAATATCAATTTGGAAAGTACCATCAAGAACGTGCCAGTACAGCTCAGTAATGACTTTACAGACTGAACCTGCACTGGAATCCCTGCTTTTCTTCCCATTTGTTTTAAACAGAATTTTCCAACAAGTGCACTGGGCATCTGTGCCACATCAGCTCAGGGACTCTTTGCTTTGGTGGGTTAGAAAGGATTTTTTGATGCTATGAGCTTCCTCCCTTTGTGAGTGGTCAGCAGGGGCCACAGCATCCTTTTTGGATGGATTTACAACTCACGGAGATGCCAAAGGGGAGGGAAGAAGTTTGACATAAAAAGCTCAATCTAGACCCCTTCAGAACTGGATTGCAAACTCAGAACCAGACTAGGACAATCTGGACTTGGGCTTGTGAGAAATATCTGGTTTTCAAGACACAGCCACCTGGAAGATTCCCTTCTTCTCTTTCCACCTGAAAAGAGAGGTGGAGCAGTTAATAGGGGAAGAGAAAGGCCGTGACAATGACAAGCTCTGTGAAAAGTTTCTTTGCAAATAACAGTTTAACACCAAGAAGTTAGGTTAAAATGGTTTCAAAGTCTAAAATTAGTTACATTTTAAACTAACAACATATGCTTTTATTGTCTCTGATCTAAAATATAATCCCAGGAGGCTGTGAAAAGCATGCAAATTACGGAAAGCTAATTTGCTCCAACAGCGACACCTCCCATGTAGTTGGGAGGTCTATTAGACCTACTGTACTCTCCATTATTTGCATATTAATAGCACCTGCTGAAATACTTTGGGATTTACTTTTCCTGCCAGCAGAGGGACAAAACAAACAAAAAATTGATATAAAATTCCTTTCCTACAGATTTGATGAACAATAAACTATTTAGACTGTGTGAAGAATGCCAAATAAGTGAGAGGCAATGGGGTAGGACTGTGATACCACCTGGGATTTTCAGAGAAACTGGACTGCAAGTCTGCTGAAAAGAAATAAAAAATAGCCCAAACCAAAAAACAAACAACAAAAAAGGCCTCTCTGGAAAGTGCTGGGTAATTTGAAATCGCTCACTTGGCTCAAGTCTGAAGAATGGAAAAGTTGAACTAAAGAAATCCAGACACTGCAGCAAGAAAAAAAAGAAAAGAAAAACATGACAAAAAAATCCTACACATCCACAAGCCCCAAAAGCAGAACCCCCCAAAGTGGACCTTGATTAAAAATCTACAAACCCCCAGGCTTTGATATTAGCCAGGCCTGCAAGGCCTAGTCTCCTGCACATAAAACAAAAAATAAATTAAAACCAGCTACAGCCCGAGATTTACTTAACAAGCCAACTTCCAGTCTCTGCTCATGACCACTGCTTCCCCTTCTGGCCCCCGAGCTATAAAAAAAGCCCCTTGTATATTCCTATAGCTCATCTTCCTCAGGGTGAGAGCAGCTTCCTTTCCACAGTAGCACATGGAAAAAGCTCCCCTTGCAGCGCCAGGCTGAGCCAGACCCGCAGGCTGGATGTGTGACGCGTGCCTCTCTCTGCAGAGCGGATTCAGGAAGCTGACCAGGGAGACAGGGACATTCCCCAGCACCTCTTTTTCCAAACAGGCAATTGGTATTCCTAAAGAAGCGCCAGCCATGTGCTCATATTCCCTGCCAGAGTTACAAGGGGCCTGTATTTCTCCATATTCCCTCTGCTTTAATTCCGATTATGCACCCTCTTTTACATAGGCACGGAAAGGCCCATCAGAGTTAACTTACTGCTGCTGTGCCAAATTTCTGTAGCATTTCAACTACCTTCGTATTCCCAAATGAAGGAGGCAATTGACTTTAAGTTAAAATGACTAAATTGTTCTGTACATATTCAAAAAGTAGTGAAAGAGAGTTTTATGCAGGACAATAAAGCACGGAAAAGTGCAGCAGCAGAGCTGACTCCATCCCTTGGCACCGTGTGACCCGTGCGAGGGGAGTGGGGAGAAGAAGGGATGTTACTGGGAAATATATTAGTATTGGCCTCTTCTCTCTTCAGCACAAACAGAGCCCAGTATGTCTTTCAGCTCTGCACAGCCAAGTGAGACCTATGAAAAACCTGCTCAGTGTCAATGGTAATTACCGGAGGAGGCAATCAAACATTACAGCAATGGGGACCCCTGAAATGCTGCACACAGACAACTCCCACCATGGCCGTCAAAAAATGCTAATTCTCATTAATGTGTGTGTAACTCCTAAATGCTGCACCAGTGGTAGCTATTAGTATTGGCTGGTAGATAATTAGTAGTAAGTAGTAGAACTAGTTAAAGTTGCAGGAAATAGCTGGCAGGGAAAGGGGTGACCTGAAGAGTTTCTGGGAGGCCTCAGTGGTTCAGGACACTGAGAAGCAGAGCTCCCTCCTTGTGTTTAAGGTACCAGCTTGAAATTGTTAAGAACTGAGCGCTGCTGTCATTCAGATGCCCTGTAAAAATGGGTTCGTACCCCATTTCTAGAAGAGGAGGGCAGGATCTGCCTCCTTTAACTTTCCTATGTACCTGCTGTGGGCTGGTCATGGATCCTGTGCTTCAGGGATGGCACGAGCAGGCATGGAAGGAAAGAAGGAATAGCAGTTCCCCTTGGAAGGGGAACCTGTCCTCTCCCATCCAGGAACACATTCTGCCCTGGGATACAGCAGGGCCTGGAGACATGGCTGTTACTGCTGCCATGCCCATGGCTACAAACATCCCGTGCTGCCTCACAGCACTGCCCCAGCCTCTCTGTAAAGTGTTCTTCCAGTCACAGAGAGCCCTGTATTTGTAATGACAGCAATAAAAATAATAACAATAATAATAATAATAATAAAAAAGCCACCCTGGAAAGCAAAACCCTATTATAATATTACCTATTATAACAAATTGGATGTTCCTTACCTGAAATTTCATGAGCAATTAGCAAACAGAATTATCCACAAATGTGTGGGTGCCTTGTTATCCTTGTAGTGGTTTCAGCAGCCACATTCCCAGCCTGCAGTTTGCCATCCAGCAGCTTCCAAACCACAGCTTTTTCTTCTTTTTTTTTTTTTTTCTTTTGCATCATGAAGTTCATGGCAGCCAATGTTTTACCACCTGCACACTGGGGGAGAAAAAAAAGCAAGGGGGAGAGGATCAATATATACAGAATGTTTATATTTAGCAAGAACATGTTGCAGAGTGGGGAGCTGTGATGTGTGTGTTGGCATTGTATGGGAAAGGATCCTTAGTGGCACTGCAGCTGGAAAAATTAGTGGAAGATCAGGGGACTGTCTTCAGTGACAAACTTTCATCCGGCAGGTTACAATTCTGTCCTAGGAAATGATACCTTAGACAGCAGCTAATTTGTGAGGCAGATCACTGATTCATCATCAGAACTGCAGAACCTGATCTATAAAAATTTGGGCCTCAGCAGGAGGTTGGGTCTAAGTGTGATTTGCATTTCAATTCTTAGTGCACCACAACCTTCTGGCAGCACTATCACAATGAAAGTTTTTGGTCTCAGTGTGCTCAAAATACATATCAAAAAATAAAAAATCCTGCTACAATGGCAGCCAGTTGTTAATGGGAAGGAAAGTGGCATTTATGTTCCAATTGTTTCACAAAACACCATTACATCAGAGTCTTTCATCATTTTGTGGGGGATCGAGTCCCCTGACACCATCTTCGGGGACCTCATGTGGTGTTGTCACTATCATTCCACTTGCACAAACACCCCAGCCCTTTCAATTTTTATCTGCCCAGAACCCAGAATATGTTACATTATTTAGTTTTTGTTCTGTATGAAGAATTCACAACAAATAAAAGCCATTTCCCTGAAAAAAACGAGGCTGTGAGTGACGGTTAAGGGAATTTGAGGCAGACCCCCTTTGCAGGAGGGGCAGCAGCTCTGCCGTCCCTCCCGCTGACTGATGGCACAGCTCCAACTCTTCCTCCATGGAGCAGCCACCAGCACTGGCAATGATGGCATGATGCTCACTTATTTCCCTAAAAAACTGCCTGGGTCAGACTCTGAACCCTGTGTATGTGCTGGAGATGAATTATTCATAGGAACAGGAGGGTTTCCCTTTGCTGCTGCTGAATCAGGGAGAGGGGTTTGCAGAGAGAGGTAAAAAAATCCACTCCTGACTCCTTTAGCCAAGGAAATGTTCCACGTCAAACCCTCACAGCCTCTTAACCCAGTGTCAACAGAGACAGGTCTTCATGCCCTTCCTGTGTGCTTGGGAAGCCAACTGAGCCAAGCTCTCTGAGAGGAATCCAGTGTGCAGAGCTGTCCACGGGCCAAGGAAGAGGGTTATTAATGTTCTGGCACAGCCCTGCTCCCTCTCCTTGCTGCTCATGGAGCCAGGTTTTGTCCTGAAGAGCTCCACACGACCACGAATTCAAATTTACATTTATTTTTGCGATTTGATCCCTGTTTTCCTATGTGTAGAATATTACTGCCACTTACTCAGATATGGCTAAACTCAACAACCCTTTCCAGGGACACATTCTGCAGCTGATTAAATTTCCAGGCTCCAAACCTCAAAGGCCAAGTAAAGGGTGCAGGAGTGTGTCTGCCACATCAACATCCCAAGTGTGTTTCCAAGTTTCTTTCTGCTTTTGCTGTTGACAGGAGTTTTTAGTGACTTGAGTAGGTAGAGGCTGAATGCAGGGCATTCTTAATACCTATTTCAGTCCCTCTCTCATTAGTGTTGCCATGTTGGGGCCCAGTGATTTGTTTCCTTGCACAGGGCTGCAAGCTGGCATTTGCAACATTGCAGCACTTTGACTGTGAACTTTCATACCAGCTGCTCCCCTGTGACAAATGGAAATCAAATCTCCACACTGAAGGTTTGTGGCTCTTCTTGAAACACACTGAGTGCAGTGGGTTGTTCCATAAAGGAAAGGCCAAGCTTTGGGGAAGTCCCTCCTGTGTCCCAGTGCCTCTATTCAGAGACATTTATGGGGGGTGATTCTACAGTACAGGAAGACACTGACCCTCTGGGATTTCTGACCTGGGACAATCACTTACTTCTCAAAATGTTTGCTTTCACTCCACTGCGTGTCTGAGAGCCCAATGGGAATATTTCAGACTGAAAAAGAAATCTGGTCCTGAACTTCCTGCTAAAAATAAATAAATAAAAAACCTTCACACAAATGCAGGATAAGTAATTTTTTCTTTTCTTTAAGGACACTTGTTAAGAGCACAGAAAGCAGTCAGAAGTACGGCTTTTACCGACTGCTCTGCAAGCTCAACATCTCTGGCATTCAAAACATACAACTTCTGTGTTTGTACTACATTTCCCTAACAGCTTACATCGAGGCCAAACACACAGCGTTCTGCAAAGGTCCTCTAAAATAAGCTTATTTAAAAGAGCAAGGTCAATGCCCAACACATGTCAGATTCTGTGAGCAGAAATCAAAGAGTTCGGAGCAAATGGAATATGTCAGAACTCAGTGGATTTCCATGCCAGGCTCTTTTACCAAGTTCACGTTGCTGCTGCCAAAACCAGTAACAATCTCATCATATGGACTTCAGCTTTGGAAAAGTGTCTGAAAAAATCCCCAGTCTGTGTACATGGGCTACTTAGCTCAATAAATAAAACTAAAGCATAAATGTGTTTATCTGGACATGCTATTTATTGTCCCTGTAACTATATTTTTCCTTTAATGGGACACATGCTGATTCCATACTTCAGCCCTAGGCTCTATTAAAATCAAATTAAAAGCATTAGTAATGTAGTTAATTCAATTTATAACATGATCATAAAGAGAAAAGAGAATATTAAAATAGGAAAAAATATAAATGGGATTTAAAATTCTTTTTAAAAAACATAGTTCCAGTTGGATCTTTGCTTCTTTATTTTTAATAAAAAAGGGAAAACTTTTTCCTCTGTTCAGATAAAGTAACTCTGCCTGGTCTTTTAGACCATATCTTTCAGACTAATATTTGTGATTTCAATTAAAATATGCTATTGTCACTTTAGCCTCCCTCTTTGGTATTTTAAATTGATCCTAATGGCTTTGCCTTAAGTGATTTGCGTCCCATAGTGAATCCCTGTCACTTACAGCACCTCCCACTATTGCCCTCCCGAATAATCACTACCAGATAATCACTCCTTCCCCCTTCTCCCAGCATTATTCCCGCTTCCCCCCGACTCCACATGCTGGTACTGGCTGTGAAGTATTTGCTCTTTAACATCTTTAACATATGGCTTCTTGCTCTGGCACACAACAGTCAGGGATTTAAAAGAAGGGTAAAAGCTGCATGAAAAAGCCAAACTGGTGGCTCTGGAGTTAGGCTTGTGTCTCTCTGGCCCTTCTTCCAGAGGGTGAGGAGGAAGGGAGGAGTGGGTTGGGATTAGGGTGCCTCCAGCACTGTACTCACAGTGTAGATCCTGGCAGGTGCTCACACAGCCCAGGTCCACTTGCTGCTTCCTGACAGAGCTCTGTGAGATGGACACCATCAGAGGAGAACCTGTTTCAGAAAGCAAAGTTTCCATTGGGGACTTCCCACCATCAGCAGAGCCCCTCAGGCTTTGTCTGGGAGCTTCTCTGCCCTGTCCCTCCACATCCCAACCCTTGCGCACCCTGGTGTCCCCAGGGAACCACGAGCCTTCTCCTCCTGAGAGGAGGGTCCTTTCTCCTTTGCCTTTCATGGATCTCATTATTAATTGAAGAATCATTTAGTTTGCATAACTGTCCTCTGCCATACATAATTCCAACCTTTCTCTTTAAATTGGCTTATTAAACTAAATACAGTCTTCTAGTTTTGTGGCTCCAGCTATCGAAGCTTCTAGATGGACAGTCAGGGTGATGTGGAGAAAAAAACAATATTAGGAAGCAACTTTTTATGTACATTTATGAGATCTACCAGCAGGTGACTCCATTCTAAAATATCTGTTTTTTCATAGAATAAAATGCTTTCTTTCCTACACCCTGAGCATCATCATAATGCCCCACTCTGAAAAAAACCCAGTGTTAAATAAATAGCACTTTCACTTAAGCTATGAACTATTTCTTTCTGAATAACACATAAATTGAATTAGAGATATTCGGGGATTTCCAGAGCAGCCTGATCTGTTCCTGTCTAATCAGACCTGATTAATTCAAATCAAACTGCAAACCTCAGTTTTATTTTGCTTTAAAAACTTGAGATCAACAACAAGTCAGCAGTATGTAGATATCACAGAAGCAGTTAACACAGAAAGCCTACAGACACCGACTCTCATAGAGTCAAATGGATATGATTAAACATTTGGCATCATTTATTAATATTTTATATATTCAAATATATACAGAGCAGATAGGACCAGTCAGAGGGATGCTCTTCACCAGGGACAATTATATTTCTGCCTAAGAGCAGGAGATGCAGCTTAGGTGTCAAAGGGTGTTTTTTCAAAACAGAAAAGTTATTAACAAATAACAGGGTTATGTGGGAGGGTTTGTAACACAGAACTGCACTAAACCATGCAATGATCTACACAGACAATCAAAGCGTTTGTGTGGTACCGAGCACAGCAGAATAAATTAAGTAAGATAAAACAAAATAAAACAACCTCACAAATGCAAGATTGCAAATGCAAAACAGGCAGCCGTGCAGGGGGTATTTCAGAGATGTGCTGAGCCATTATTTCTGTGGACCGTGGGCTCAGAGCAGCTCCCAGACCTGACCAGTCTAATCCACGTCAGACGGGGAGACGCGGGGTCGGGAGGCTGACTGTGGACTTGGGCACTTGGCACAGCTGTTTTCCTTAGGTGCAATCCACTTGTCACTAGTGGTGGCACTTTGCATTTGCTGTATGGCAGCATATGTGCTTGCCACATTTGGGACCCATTATATCTCTTTCCCCTGCAGCCACTTCCCTTCCCTTCTCGTTAGCTGTGTGTCCATATATTCTTCCATGCTCTCCCCTCATCACAGTGCCAGCTCTTTGCCCCCTCTGCTTGCTCTGCTGACTGCACACACTGCCTGTGCCAGGGACAAGCTTCCCATATTCCAGCCATCTGGAGATGGGGCAGAATTTTTATATACATTGCCAAATTTACATTACATATGCACGTGTTGTATGTGTGTCTCTCTCTATATATCTCTCTACATGTACATGCAGACATGCTCCATAAGAAATCACAACTATTCCATCTCTGGAAATCATACCTATTCCATCTCTGAAACACTTATCTGTTCAGAAATAGTTTTGCTACCAGGGAGAGCACACAGAGACAGAGAAAAGTTGAAGAACAGCCAAGGAAATCTTTCAAACGTGGTAAAAACCCAAACTAAAAGCAAAGGTGGGAAAAAAGGATGGGATGGACTACACGTTCACGTTTCAGCCTCTGCAATTAAAAGCTTAGTTACTGCACTAGCACAGACCTATTAGTAAATGTTGATATATTGGCTTGCAGATGAAGCAGTACCTGACTGCCTGCCCAAAGAGGCACTTAAATGTTTCTGCTTGCTTTGTACACACAGGACTGACCGCAGGACTCATTTTTGCTCAGTGTTGGGTCAGTGCATATGACAACAACAGTTAAGAATAAATTTGGTTGATGTCTCATTTTGAGGGGCTGTAGTACTGCCAGCCTCCAAAGTTCAGATACACACTGTTTCCTACCAGGATGCTGGGACACAGGTACAGAGGAAAACATCTCCAGTGTGGGGAGAGGAGTTTGCCCAGGCAAGTTCCCACTAAGCAGTGGGAATCCAATGGAGAATCTTCCTCAGGCTCCCTGCAGGTGTGGGTGTGCAGCCAGTAAAGGAACACTGAGCTTCACATAAAGGAGCTTGTCACTCTTTTAAAGAATATTAAAAATGCAGCAGGCACTGATTCACATTTTTACAGCTACAAAGATCTCCTTGATTACCAAAACTGAGATAAGGTCAGATTTCCTTCTCATCCCACTCCAACCCAGAGCATCCCAGGGTTTGGGAGCTTCACACCTGAACACACAGGTACAAGCCAGTCCAGTGGAGATTCCTCTGGGACATGCAGACCCACATTCAGCTTTTGATTTCTACATATATGAGCAAGTTACAAGCAAAATTTCCACTCATAATAAACCTCCAACCTCCAAACTCTAATTAAACAGGTTTTAAAAAACAACAACAACAAAACAAAAGAGCAAACAACTACTCAGCTTTGATCTGCTTCTTTTTTCATTAAATTTATCTCTAAGTATTTTCTCATCCCAAGGAAGCAATCACAAAAACCCATTAGGGTTATTTTTATACAATGGCAAGAACACTGAATTACCTTCCTGATGTAGTTCCTGTCTAAGTGAGCGACACAGCCAAACCTGGATCTGCATCTCCTATTCACCTGCTGTTTTTAAATGCTCCTCCAAGGCAGCAGTTGGGAAAATGATGTTCCAGCATGGCCTGGGTGGGCTCATCTCAGGGAGCGCCGTTCCTCCTCTCAGCAGCTCTGTCCCTCACCTCATGACTGCCTTGTTCAGCAACAGGTCAGCCCAGCACAATCCCTCATTTACTTCCAGGCTCCTTAAGTACCAGTGACAGAGCATGAACCATTTCTGGGCTATCTCTGCAGCCCCATTACATTAATGAACAGCATTACACAAAAAATTGCTGCCAACAACTAAATCCTTTCATAAATCATGATGCTTTTGGACATGTCCCTCCATTCTCCCACCCTCTTACACATTAACAGGGAGAAGGTTTAGGAAAAGCAAAAAAAAGGGTAATTTTGGTCTTTTCTTTCAGGCAACTATTTGTGCATCAGCTCAGGAAATCAGTCTGCTCACTTTGGGATGCACTTTTGAGGCAGATGACTGGACAGAGAGACCATCCATAGATAAACCAGAGACAGGTTTTCCATTGGTACCTGTTGCTGCAGGAGAATTCACAGCTGGGTCAGGAGAGGTGAAAGGATGGAAAATGCCTGTCCATTTAATGTAAATAGTTACACTATGCACATACATTTCATGCCATCTTGCTGCCCTCAGAACCGTCAGGAATGTTAAGTAGGTAGGAGGCCCCTCAGAGCAGGGAAGTGTCCATAGCTCAGGGCCACACTCCCAAAAAACAGCCTGTGGGGCTAAGAAGGTTTTGGAAGCAACAAACATGTGATGGACTTTTTAGTCACGGCCATCCCTGACAGAGCAGCTGATCCTCACACGGCAGTGGGAGGACTAGGTGAGGGTGCTGAGCTTTGCTTTGCTCACCTTCTGAACAAAAAGGTTCTGCTTTTTGGGTGAATTTTGTTCA